>JAUEJJ010000047.1:7421498-7451373 GCA_032164275.1 Synergus coniferae | reverse complement strand
ACTGACGCGCAAGCGTGAACGGTCAGAAGATCAAATAGTGTGCGAAACAGCGTCTTGTTTGCTTGATGATCACGAAAAATAGAGAGTTCTTGAATTCGTGATTTCATTCTCAACTTAAAAAAAAAAGAGTAAAAATGTTACGTTAAAAAGTGACAAGTGTTTTGCAGAGGCGACAACCAACATGTCCATGTCCATGTTCATGTTTACTGACGGTAAACCTTAATTAACCTATCTATAGAAGCTGCTCCAAAATGGTTTATTCCAACTAAAATATTTATCACCCCAGTTTAATGATACGGCCTATTTCCGTAAAAATATCTACAAATTTATCTCGTACTTCCTACATTAAACAGAATAAAACATGAATCCAGGTCATTTGATGACTCAAAAGTCACATAACCTCTATTTTGATTCTTGTATTTTTATTTTGTTATGAATTTACTCCAATGACTTGTAAAATCTCTCCAAATTCCTTAAAATACAAATAAATCTCGTGAAATCCCTTTAAATTTCGTCAAAGACATTGAAATTCCTTAAAATTGCTTAAAATACAATAAGGTCTTATAAAAACCATTGAAATCCTGTAAATACCCTTAAAATTACTTAATAATCTATAAAATATTATTAAAACCTTTAAAATAACATTAAATGTCTTCAAACACTTAGAACTTCCATAAAATTCCTTGAAATACCGTGAAATCGCTTAAAACCTCTAAAATCTCAATAAAACCCGTAAAATCCCTTTATAACTTTGTATCTTTTTTATATTTGCATATTATTAATTGTCCATGCAACGTTTGTCCCGCGCTATAACGGACGTATAGTATTGCTAGTTTAGTTAATATTTGTATTGAGATGGTTATAGAGATTTGGAATTTGAGAGTAAAATTCGAACTTATAATTTTTGAAGATAGTTTTATAATTTTGCTCTATTCAGAGCAAGAAAAACGAAAATCATTTCTAGGGTTGTATAAATAAGAATCTTTTCTTGTAATTTAGCGGAATCTCCTAGTAATGTGTCAGGGTCTCCGCCATCAGTGAGTCCAATCTCATCATCGGTAATTTTGCAAAGGGAGGGTGCGATAAATCAACCCTTGAGCACACCTGCTTCTCCTTTATCATCGCTCTCCTCACCAGTAACACAGTTGAACCTCTTATCAACGGAAGATTGTACACAAGACCCTAACTGGCAAGCCACAAAACCCACTGTTCGTGAACGGAATGCTGCCATGTTCAATAACCATCTCATGGCTGACATTCAGTTCATTGTTGGCAGTCCAGGTAAAATCCAGTAACAATTTTTCTCGAAAATTGTAATTTTCTGAAGGCTGCCGATGCTCTTGGGACTGTGCGATATTCTTTAAAACCTTCAACTACTTGGACTAATTTTCATTATTTCGTATTCTTAAAAAGAAAAAGAAAAAAAAAAACAAATTAATTCAATCAAGAAACACACAGAGAATATAGAAATTCATAAAGATTGAATTTTTATCTTCTTCAATTTTCAGGGAAATTGTAGCTCTCCATTGAATCCTTCAAATTTGAATACTTTTATTTTATTTAAACCCAGCGAAATTTATTCGACAATAGCACAGTTCGAAAAGGCATCCAAGTATAAATTAAGACCAATTTAAAAACGAGTGAACCTTGCAGGTCACACGCAATCTATACCTGCTCATAAATACGTGCTAGCAACTGGAAGTTCAGTATTCTACGCCATGTTTTACGGCGGATTGGCAGAAAATAAAAGGGACATAGAAGTGCCGGACGTAGAACCAGCTGCATTTCTAGCCCTTCTCAGGTGAGTTTAAAACCACTCCAGCATTTAAGTCTCCAAGAAAAAGTATGGTCTTTCAATGAAAAGAATTTTCATCTCAAGACTGGAAATTTTTTGCCGTGGATTAATTAATTCTAAAAGAAAAGACTGAGACTAAGACCTATTTACCTCTTTTTAGGTATATGTACTGCGATGAAGTTCAATTAGAGGCAGACACAGTCTTAGCAACTTTGTACGTTGCCAAGAAATACATCGTCCCTCACTTAGCGCGAGCTTGCGTTAATTACTTAGAAACTAGCTTGACAGCAAAAAACGCGTGTCTACTACTCAGTCAATCTCGACTCTTCGAAGAGCCGGATTTAATGCAGAGATGCTGGGAAGTTATCGATGCTCAAGTAAGTTTGAATCTCAAACCACTTATACTAACAGCGAACACTAACAGCACGAAGGAAGCGATTTCAGAAAAGAAAATAGATTTCCCAAGCGAATTTTCACTATTCTCATTTCCATTTTATTCTGCGAGAATAAATTTTGAATTCGATTTCGGATTTAAAAAGGCAATGAGTATTAAGTCTTTTCTTGTTTCGAATCCGCTGAGTTCTTTCAACAGCTGCTTTCTCTTTGATATTAAGTGGAATAATCGTGAAAAATATTCTCTCTATCGGGGTGGAAACGAATTTCAGTTTTTGAAAGACGTATCGGATGTTGAAGTGAAAAATATATTTCTTAGCGATAATTACGCTGCATTGTACAAGAATATCCAAAATAATTTCGAAGGCTGTGATAATAATGTATTGGAGTATTAAATATTCTTCATGTAACATTAACTGATTAGGGACAAAAATATATTCGAGTTTAAAAATACAACCAAATATATGTATTTAAAATATACTGTAATTTGAGAATTTATCAGAGTTTTCAAAATATCTTCCGGATTTGTAGAGACTGATAATAAAGAAAGAGTAAAAACGGGTCCCGAATCGGTTAAAAATAATCTAAAAACCTTGTTCGGTTTTTCGCTTAAGCGATTGAATATATATTTAAACATATAATGTTAATCACTCGATCTTTAAACATTTAGGAGGATCTGTAATAGAGACCTTAGATAAAAAAGTTCCATTTTAATATATACGTAATTGAGTCTGAAAGACCTAAAACTTCAAAAATGTTCAGAGATGTCTATATGTAGTTAAAAATCGTGCACAGTATTCAAATGTACAAAATATTAATGTAAAAGAAACAGTTAATCGCACAGGTTGATTAGTAGTACAAAAATATCATTTACAAGTCATTTTTCACAACCTTTGTGATTATCGCTTTCGAAATTAAGATAATTTTTCATATCATCAAATAAAATTATAAAACTTTGTTATTGCTGTAAATAAAGAAGGTAAACAAATTTTTATTCTTCAAAACGTACCCAGTCTTTAAAATATAATTCAAGTTATTTTTTATTTATTTCGTTTTATGTTATATTTTAGCAATTTATTGATTTTTTACTTTGTAAGATATAATTTTATTTTTGAAGAATTTAATTTTTAAAAAAATCTGCTTTATAATGCTTTTTATATTTTATATTTATATAAATGTAGTTTAATAAATTCTATGAAGTTGAATAATTACATTTTTGTCTTTAATTTTCCATTAATTAAGATTAATTTGTTTATAATTCTTGAATAAGAAAAATTATGACATTCCAAAAATCTATTTGGTTTACATTTTGTTCAGATATGAGATTTTATTCATTTATTAAAAATTAATTCTTTTTGAAAACATTCAACTTGTATTATTTTCGGGTATAGCAAATGATCTGGCTTAAAAACAAAAAGTTGAATTCGATAATGCAATAATTAATTGTTAACAGGCGGAAATGGCGCTAAGGTCTGAGGGTTTCGTGGAAATAGATATTCACACGCTGGAGTCTGTATTATCCCGAGAAACTTTAAACTGCAAGGAAATTCACTTGTGGAACGCAGCGTTAAGATGGGCAGCTGCAGAATGTATAAGACAAGACTTGGAGCCAATTCCCAGTAATCAAAGACGGCTCTTGGGTAAGAATTGCCAAAAGTACTCATAACATGAATCCCGAGACACAAAATCAAATCAGCGTCTCTCTCACTTTGTTATTCCAGGCTCTGCCTTAAATTTAATTAGGTTACCGGCTATGAGTTTGGAGGAATTTGCCAACAGTGCTGCGCAAACTGGAATTCTTACGCAACAAGAAACAATCGACATTTTTCTCCACTTTATTGCCAGCACAAAACCTCAACTCTGTTATCCCATCAAACCTAGACAGGGTTTAAAAACTCAGGTACCTATTATTATGTGTTGATCGCTCAAATTCTACATTATAAATTATAATAAACATTCTTTTGTAGGTATGTCATAGATTCCAGTCATGTGCGTACAGATCTAATCAGTGGCGTTATCGAGGAAGATGCGATTCGATTCAATTTAGCGTCGACAAACGAATTTTTGTCATCGGTTTTGGACTTTATGGGAGTTCATCAGGTGCAGCAGATTACAACGTGAGAATAGAATTAAAAAGGCTTGGACGAGTTTTATCAGAGAACAATACGAAATTTTTCTCTGACGGTTCAAGCAACACGTTCCACGTGTATTTTGAAAATCCGATTCAAATTGAGCCTGAATCTTTTTATACGGCAAGTGCAATATTAGATGGAGGAGAGCTGAGTTATTTTGGTCAAGAAGGAATGTCTGAGGCAACAATTGGGAGTGTGAACTTCCAATTCCAATGCAGTTCTGAAAGCACAAATGGTACTGGAGTCCAGGGCGGACAGATTCCAGAACTTATCTTTTATGGACCACCAACAGAAGATTGACGTAGTTTTTCTACGGAAATTATGGTTTAATTGTTGTTTGATCGACTTATTTGTAAAAGGAAGTATGCATTTCGTTTCGAAGTGGTTATCTTATATTGCAGGAACTCTTTGAGTCGATTTGAGATTCTTGTATCCGTAAAGAATTCGTTTTTGAGCTTTGTTAAAAGTACAAGAGAAAGTAGAGATAGTTTAAGAATATTAGCTTTGTCGATTCGAGAGGCACTGTAAATTAGAAGAAAACGCTTGAGTCTTTTGTAAAAATAGAATACGGTCAACGAAAAGTATTAACGATATAAGATTAAGGCTTCTGCATTTCTAAGTCGCGAGAAAAACCACCGAGTGAATTTAAGCGATAGGGAACTTGAGATTTTTTCATCACAATTCATCACAAATAATCACAAATCATTGCCTTTTGTCAGTAAATTTATTGCAAAAAATTTGATAGATTTAACGTAGAAGTATACTGCAGTAAAGTGTATTATCCTGTTATTAACACCTCGTACTTGAAAGGACGTTTGGGGAGCTACGTTGAGTTGAAAAAAAATTATAGTGTCGAAACGATTAGAGAGTAGTGACTATTTTTACTGAGCGAGAGAAACACAACGTCCAATAGAAAACGATTTCTGTGCCAAAGATTTCGAGCACAAAAGTCGTCGATCTTTTAAGAATCTTTCAATTAATAAGGTATTACGCGACCTATTGTACGAATAATAATTCTATTTTTCTGCACACAGATTCATCGCTGACTTAAGTGTGTACGTATAATAATTAAAAATATTTGTCCTCAATTAATGCTCTGCGATTTTCATTGTGACTTAATTTATCCTCATGCTTCATGTTTTGTAATTATTTTTTTTAACGTTTTGGTTACAACCAATTAAAAATTTTTGTATACTTTATCGAAATTATAATCCCAATTATTTTACTTCTTTGGTATATATTTAAATCCGTATTTTCGTTTTCTTTCCATGATATTAAATTTCAAGGGGATCTTTTGCATTCTAAGGTCTCTGTCAGTTTCATTTCGGATTTGAATACATTTAAATTAGAAGCCTTTAGAAACTGGAAGCATTAACAATCGGATAAGACTTTAATTTGAAGGCTTTTAATTTAAGATCGTAATTTTGAGAAAAATTTGTTTAGAATGGGTGATTTGACTTACCGATTGTAGGGAGTTGGATGCAGAGTGCTTGAGCAAACTTCAGGTAAGTCCGTCCCAATTCATGAACGCAGATTTGTAAAACGTCGCTGATGTCGATCAGCATATCTGTTTGTAGAAAATATTATAAAATATATATGTATATCATTTTATTATCAATGACTTTGTGACTTTTTTTCTGGTGATAAGGAGCTTTCTTAAAAATGTAGGACTACTTCTCTATAAACTAATTTACTAAATTGTAAGACTATTTAGTTTTTTTTTATGCATAGTAAAACTTACGTGATGTCTTTTGCATTCGACAAGTTATGTAAACGCAGGCAGCATGATTGAGTTGTTGTTTTCTGCCTCTCGTCAAATTGAGGGCTAGAGCCATTTTATAAAAATTCAAAGCCATTTCGATCATACTTGAAGTCACTCTAAAAATCAAAGTAATAATTAGATTTTCTAAAATACTCAAGTTTTGAAATCTTGAACTTTTCTTCGTTTAGAATTAAGTAATTCTAATATAGCTTGAAGGAGCATTTAAAAGTATTCAAATTTGAGGAAATTAAAAATTTAAGGTATCAAAATTAAAACTACTGAAATTTGGAACATTAGAATCTGATTGAAATCGACTGTTTGGTCAAGTTTAACAAAAAGGAACTAAATTATCATTTTTTTTCGAAAATTTCAGCTTTTAATAAATATATTTGGAAAATACGCACTCCAATTGATGGCACAGGAGAGTGATTCCTCGCTTTGCATTTTGAATAGTGATTTCTCTGGACTCCTTACCGTTCATCGGGAATGCTATAAACAAAATTGTATTATAAGCAATTTTAAATAGTCGTTTGAAGGACTTTTAAGGATATTTTAAATATGAAAATATTTATTATTACCGCCGCCAAAGTGATTAGGACCTCCAGTACTGTCGCTTGAAACAAAATGTCCCATAAGTGTCATAGCCCCCGATGATGTTTCCTCGAATGCGGTTTCGCTGACGATTAATTGATCTTCCAAGACGACACCACAATTGGTACATACTGCATCTCCTCTTGCTGGATCGGTTTCAATTTCGGTTGACCCGCAGGCTCGGCATTTTAAGTCCGACATCTGTTGATATATTTCAAAAACGTTATTTTTTCCCATCAGTAATGAATAGTATTAATTTTCATAAAGAAATTCTTCTCTTTTCATAAGAGGAATTCAAAGTTTTTCAAAATCAAATAGTTGTCACAGTTTCAGTTCATAATTTTCTCCAAAAAAATTGAGGATATATTGCAATTATATTACTTTTTAAAATTGTTCTTTATTTACAATTAAAAATTTTTCCAAAGGAAACGGATGGATGCAATGTTATTATATGTTGTTCTGAGAAATTTGAAATAAATTCAGTCAAACAATATATTCATACAATTTGCTGAACATTTAATTTTACCTGAAGGTTTCACAATCTTGTCTTGATAAAAAGTATAGATATAAAAAGATAAGAGAATAGTTAAAAATTTGAAATGAAAAAAAAAAACCTATTGTTCCTTAGAAGCACGGATTACTAGGCAAAAACAGATAACTCAGACATTCAAGAAAGAAAATTAATTAAAATGGAAATTAAAAATCGCAGAATCATTACGTATATGTAATAAAAAAAAGTTTCTATAAACATTTTTATAAAACTTTAGATCGTATATTACAATAATGTATAATTTAATAAATGATAATACACAATTAATACAATTCTATTGATATAATTATAATTTTCTGAAATACTCTTTCATCAAGTTTTAAAATTATTGAGAAATTTCAAAAAGTTAGAGTGCACAGCTATATTAAATTCAAGAACTAATATTCTAAGTACCACAGTGGTTAAACGAGCAAGACACTCGATTTGTAAGTAGAAGTTCGAAGTTTCGATCCCCAGTAAGGGAATTTTTTTAGTTAAAGAATAGTACTATTGAAGCACGTGCTCTCGTCGTAGTAAATATCAAAAAAGAAAAAAAGTTAAAATCTATGAATTAAATATTGAATACACAATTTTATGAAATAAGTAGTATCTTATAATAAATACATTAAATACCCCAGATGCTTCTAAAATAAATCACTGGCACATGTCGTAAACGAAAAATTTGGACTCAATCGATCAAATTGCAGAATTTGCACGTTTCAGAAATAATGTTATTAGTTAAACCAGTACACGTGTTTTGTCTAAAATATGCAGATTATTTTTTAGTGTTGTAAAATTCAGAGACTATAACCTCCGCATGCGAGAAGTTCGTTTTATTGTGGTTTATAAAGTTTAATTTGTACAAACCTTGAACGAGTATCAATAATTTCCTTGTGATAGATGAAAACTATAAGTTATCGAGGAAATTAAGTATTTAAAGAAAAAAGTCTTGTGGTTTCTATAACCCCTTTGAAATTCTTTAAAATTCGAGACGATATGGAATGCACGAACATTAATTCAGTAGGTTCCATACACGAGATCTCTGACAGTGTGACACTCAATAGTCAGTGACACTCAGCACTCAGTCTTAGTGACACTGGAACTGGAACTCTGGAAGGTGCTTAGATTAGAGCTGCCAAAGTGCCAACACGGGCCCTGTACTCGACTGCGCATGCGTTGCACTTGCCATGTGATTGGTTGCTATTCGCGCGCAGTTTAAAATGATATAATAGTTTTTAGCATTTTAAACTGCGCGCTAATAGCAACCAATCAGATTCCGAACTCGACGCATGCGCTAGAGTATGGGGCTCGCGTTAGGATGCTCCCGATGCTCCAATTGCTCCATCTCCATATAGAATGCAATTTATTTTGTTTACCATAAACCTTAATATATTCTGTACAGGTGCTCGACTCGTTTCAAGATTCGATGTCGATTTTCTCGCAGAAATAGCGTGTAGACTTTTGTATTAAAATCGAAATATTTAACAAAGCTGGTTTTGTAGAGTGAAATTAAAAAATGAAGTTGACGTGTGAGGTTAAAGTGAGTAATAGGTTATGTCCTGATAATAGCGCCCAAGGGAAAGCTGCAAAATCGTGTTTATCAATTGGAAAAATATCAACTAATGATAACCATCTTTATATTATTTTACAATCCCTTCAAAATAAACAGGGTACAAAGTATAAGGTAAGTTAGATTTTTATATTGTTTATAATTCGCGATTAATGCTGGAAACGTAATTGAGTAATGTTATTAATTATTTTATTTATTTATTATTAAAGAGTTTTAATTCTTCTGCCCTTTATAGATGAAAGACAACGTAGAAAAAGTATTTACAAAATACATTGACCATGGGAAGATGACAATTCGGTTCAAAGAACCTCCACATGATCTTCTCGTGTTATGTGATGCCATTCAATTAAAAAGTTTCGCTCATTGCATGAAGCTAGGTTTTTCAAATAAACTAACTGCTTCCGTTTTATCACTGACTGATTTGAAACCGAAAGCTCTTTTGAATGCTTTTAAGACAAAAACGACTGTTAAAGACCCAAAAGAATATCCAATTCTCGAAGGTTTTCCACGAGCCACAAAAGAATTAATTCTTTCCGGATTAGGACGCAGATCCTTCGATCGAAATATTTTAAAATTACAAAATTTGTTGATACTAGATTTGTCTAATAATAAAATTATAAGTCTTCCTAAAGAATTGGGATCACTACCATATCTGAAAGAATTGAATCTATCACAGAATTTGATCGGGAAAGCTCCTAAATCAAAATGGACTTGGATGGATGGAGTTCATATTAAACATTTGCGACTCTTGGACTTAAGTTCTAATCAGGTAATCATTATTTTATAATACAATTTTTAGATATAATAAATATTTCAATGTTTAAAGTTCTGCTCTGGTTCTGCAGTTTCTATATTTAATTCATTTGCTCTAAATTGCAGATAAGAGAAGTACCTGAGAGAATAGGAAAGTTGAGTAGCTTAGTCACTTTAAGACTGAATAAAAATTTTATTCAATACATACCACAAAGTTTAGGACGTTTAGAGGCTCTAAAGTTCTTGGATGTATCCGTAAATGAACTAGTCGTTCTTCCAGGAGCCATTCGAAATTTGAGATTAAATGTTTTGAATGTAGCGAACAATAACTTTGTGACTTCTAATGCTGTCACTATAGTTAAGTTAAAAATTCCAAGTCTTCTAGAATATGCTGCTCGAGTAGTTTTGAAATCCAGGTTTGTGTTAATAAAATGAAATATTCTATTCTGGATTATTTTATAAAGAATAATAAGTAAACTCTGTAAAATGCATTTAATACTTATTAAACTTTTTCTTAATTTCAGGATATATTTCGACGCAAGCATCATTCCCTTCACGCTTGTGACATATTTGGAAAGGGCAGAATATTGCGTTTGTGGAAATGCTTGTTTCGATAGCTATATACGAATTCCTATGTTAACTGCTGAATATAAGTGCCCTAAATTTATTACTACGAGTGGTCAGTCATCAATTCCGTTAGATTGTTATTTTTGTTCAGCACGATGTTACAGACGATGACGATAAACTGGACAGGTTCGAGGTAATTTTTGATTCGAAAATAAGATTTTTAACTTTAATAATTTGAGGTACAAATTAAGCTAAAGATGTTCATATAACTTAAGTTTTTTTTTAATCTTCCCGCGTGAATTGATCGGTATTGTAATTGGCTGGTTTCAAAATACCCATTTGTCGTCTGCTAAATCAGCTGATAAACCCAATCAAAAAAACATGTTTGTTTTTGTTAATGCTAAAATACATGAAATGTGGTAGTTTTTCTTTATAGCTTACGAAGTCTTGTATATTTTGAGAACCTTTTTTATATTTAACTTTTTTTTATAAAATAAAAAAAACTTCATAAATATGGTGTAAATACGCAATGTCTATTTATTTTACTATCACAAGTAACATAACCTAACAACTGGAAAATAATTTTTCCAGTTATAGTAATTATTTATTAATATTGTATATACGGAGATTATTGATAATAAAGCGGAAAAATGCTGTGCCGACGCATTGATTTTGTGAATAGAAATTTAATAATGAGGATGTATGGTAGTGAAGAAAAGTTCAAAAGTGCTAGTTTGATTAGAAAGGAGTTTTTGGATTATTTTTTAAAAGATCATTCCTTCGTTCGATCCAGTCCTGTTATGAATTTAAATGATCCTAGTACGCCTTTTGTAAATGCGGGAATGAATCAGGTATGTTTTTTATTAAAATTATATTTTATTTAAATTAAAATTGAGAAATATTTATTAATTTATTTTTGTATTTAGTTTAAGGGAATATTTTTGGGGCACTATGATCCTCCGACATTAAGAGTGGCGAATTCACAAAAGTGTATCAGAGTAGGAGGAAAACATAATGATTTGGAAGAAGTTGGGTTTGATACTTATCATCATACTTTCTTCGAAATGCTGGGAAATTGGTCCTTTGGAGACTACTCTAAAGTATATCTTATTTTTAAATTAAGAATCTTATTTTTAAATTAAGTATTATCTGTACTAGAAATTTCTAAATGTGTTAATTGTTTAGGAAGAAGCTTGTAAATATGCCTGGAATTTACTAACAGGTCCTTATGGAATTAGAAAAGATTTTTTATACGTTACTTATTTCGGTGGCGATGAAAAGTTAGAATTAAAGCCAGATTTAGAATGCAAAAACATTTGGTTACAAATTGGAGTTCCTTCAAGCAGAATTTTACCTTTCGGAGCAAAGGATAATTTTTGGGAAATGGGTTCAACTGGTCCCTGTGGTCTTTGTACAGAAATACACATCAGTGAAAAAAGCGATGAGCCTCTGAATCTTATGGAACTTTGGAATATAGTTTTCATTCAGAACGAGAGGTAGCATATTCAGTCTAGAACGCTTCAAATTAATTGATTTATATTATATTAAAGATCGAATTCATTGCAGACTTTCAAATGGTAAAATAATTCCATTGCGAAAGCATCATGTCGATACAGGAATGGGGTTTGAAAGACTAGTTGCCGTTTTACAAGGGAAGAAGTCAAATTACGACACAGATCTTTTTGTACCTTTATTTGAGACCATTGAGAAATTTTCGAAAGCTCCAAAGTATCAAGGCAAATTTGGCTCTGACGACAAAAAAGGTTATGACACTGCATATAGAATTTTGGCTGATCACTCAAGAATGGTGACTATTGCTTTAGCTGATGGAGTTTTACCCGATAAGAAGTATGATTATTTACACAATATAATTCTACCCTGCTTTTTAAAGTTCTATGCCATAACTATTTGCAATTAAAACAGCAATTTATATCACAAATTAAATGTATTAATTTTAGTCAAAAGTTGCGGAGAGTTTTGCGAAAAGCGTTGGACATAAGCGAAAAGACTTTTATGAAAAGTGATTTACTTCATGAGTTATCTTTTCGAGTAGCAGAAATCCTGGGAGAAACTTATCCAGAATTGCACAGAAATTTAAAACAAGTATGAAATAAATAATATCATCTACATTTATTTAAAATGTTCAATTTATGTTTTATTTCTTTTATTATTTTCGTGAATGGCATTAGGTGCAATATATAATCCGATACGAAGAAGACGTTTTGAAATCTTTACGAAAAACATCAGGGAAAAGCTGGGAGAAAATGGTTAAGGAACGTCCAGCTTTGTCAGCAATTACAGATTACATGGCTCCTGGTTTAATTGCAGGATACAATGATTTGCAATCGATGCTAAAATCCGAGTGAGTTGAAAATATCTTATAATTAATAACATTTATTAATGGAATAATTATCTATCTAATAATAATTTTATTCTCAGACCCAAACTCGAAGCTTTAACAGGGGAATTTGCATTTAAATTATACGACACCTATGGATTAAATACAATTACAATATCTGAATTGGCTAAAGTTGAATCTTTGAAGTTTGAGATGAGTGCTTTCGATGAAAATCTCAAAAAGACTAAGGAACGCTCAAAGGCCAAAACTGAAGAAAAACTAAATAAAGAACGAGTATCCGAATTATCTTTAGATTTGTTGGAACGGTTAGAAGTCCCGCGAACTGACGATTCTCTAAAGTACGATTACAATCCCGATCATAAAAAATATTTTTTTCCACCAATTAGAAGCAAGTTGTTAGGACTAATTATCAATGGTACATTTTTATGTCTTTATTTAAAACAAGGTGTCTTCTATAGCGATTTAAAAAAATTTTGTAATATTTTAGGTAATTTAAAGTTATCTCTAGAGGAAAAGGATTGTGTTTTGGAAAAGAATGAACTTTTCGGAACAGAAGTTAATATTCTTTTGGATAAAACTCCCTTTTATGTGAAAGAGGGAGGACAAACTTTTGATAAAGGATATATTCAGATTAAAAGCCTTCTATTTGATATCTATGAAGTGAAAAAATTACGTGGCTACGTTTTTCACGTAGGACAGATTGTGAACAATGATTCCAGGTGCAATTTCAAATAGATATTTAATTTATATTATGAACTTAAAATCAATTTGAACAATAATTTTTTGGTAATTAATTATACCATTTTTAGAAAATTTCCTCTAAAAGAAGCAGACTTTAATTTGAAAATCGAAGAAGATTGTCAAGTTTGGATAAATTCGAGGAGGAGATTGGGTGCAATGAGACATCACACAGCAGCCCATTTATTAAATGCAGCACTACGTACAATATTACCCGCCATGGGACAACGCGGATGTTTAGTTGAGAAAGACAAATTATCATTCGAGTGCAGTGTGTTTGGTCAAAAATTGACTAATGAACGAATCTTAGAGTTAGAAAAACTTGTAAATGGCTGTATTAATTTTGACGCACCAGTCAAAACCAAAATTGTCAATATGGCACAAATGATGGCCGAAAATAATCTTACTGTGATACCTGGAGAAATTTATCCGGATACAGGAATCAGAATTGTCAACATTGAGAGTCCAATTCTAAAGTCGAAGCAAGTAAACCTTAGTAAAACAAATTGAGATTTATCAAATAAGGTTCTAATTAAGATTTATTTCTATTCTGAATTTCAGAGAATCGTGCTGTGGAACCCACGTTCATAGAACTGGTTCTCTGGACCATTTTTGCATTTTATATCAGAAATCACAAGGAGCTGTTAGCGTCAATATTCTAGCAGCTGCTGGTCCTTTAATGCGATTAACTAAAATTGCAGGAGAGAAATTAAAAAACAGAGTTGCAACTTTAGAAGAAGCGTTTAAGATCGAAGGAGAAAAACTCGACGTATTGGATTCTAAAATTCATGATATGCAACGCAATCTAATGGAAAAGGGCGATAAAATTCTAATTTCATATTTCGATTATCGCGAGTGTCAATCTAGACTTTCGAATTTATCGAGAGCCATTCTATTGCGGAGAAGAACTAACGCCAGGTAAATTCTTGATCAAAATATGAATGATTTTAAATTATGATTTAAAAGTCTCACTCTAGAATTCATCTTATTAATTAATACATACAATTATTCACTAATATATTTAATACTTTTTAAGAGTCGGTTTAGAGGCAGAAATTAAAAAAATACGAAACTCAACAACTTTGCCGTTTATCATCCATTGTGTAGAATCAAGTGATGGTTTTATAGATGATGTTCCTTTAAAGAAACTGGAACAATTTTGCCCTGATCTTCCTATATTAGTTATTGCTTTTAGCAAAAATTGTATAAAAGCCAAATGTTGCGTCCCAAAGGTAAATCTTTAAATGAAAATATAATTTTTAATTACTCCATTACTTATTCCTTAATTCATCTACTTTCTTTTAGGAAATGGTTTCGAATTCCTTCAACGCTAAAAATTGGATGATCTCAATTATCAAAATATTCTCATGCCAAGCTGATACGCCGAAAGGTCACGATCCATTTTTAGTTAGAAATATGAAAACTTCGAAATTATCTTCGGATCAAATTGAACCACTCATCGCAAAAGCCATGGCCGACGCAAAACATAATGCACTATCAAATATAAAGATATCTGATGTGAAACAAGTAAATACAACTAAAAATTCTTAGAATATTTGATTAATTTATTTTGTATAAGCCCTTCAATAATTTAATTCTCTTAGTTTATTCTTTATGTACTCTTTATGATTCAGTTGTACTATCATTTTAAATGTACTAAAAAAATATAAATCTGATGACACTTCAAATAGATTCTCAAAATCTAGATAAAAAATTGTGTTTTAACAGCGAAAATAACTGGATTATTAATCAATAAAAATCGGAATCTTTAAGTAAGAGTATATATTTTCAAAAATAGTCCCTCTTTTCTTATTATCTACTCAAACACGCTTCTGGGTTTTCTTTTGCTACATTTTTCTCGTAAAATGTTCTTAAAGCTTGCCATTGAGCTGTGTGAATTAGAATGTGCTGCCTTTTATTTCTCATGTGTTCCACTGCTGCTTCAGGAGTCCAACCGTGTTTCTGAAAATTAGTATTACTTCCTATAATTTGAAAAATCAATTATCCAAGTTTTTGGATCAAGTTTATAATTATTTCAAGACCAACCATCATAAGATAACAGCCAACCAATGTCGCACTACGCGTTCTTCCAGCTTTACAGTGAACGTAAACTGATTCTTGTGATTTTGAAGCATCGATATTTATTCCGATTGTACTTTGCCTTTCCGATTTTTGGAATTGGTTAATAAAATCTACTCCTCTTTGCAACATTTCCTGGCAAGGTGTTTCAAAGATATCCACTGTTGGAAGTTGTAAAAATTCCACACCGTGTTTCTTCCATTCCTAAATTAATTTGATTCAAGACGAAATTATTTCAATTAGAGGAATTTTAATGGAGCTTTTAGCTTATTTTAACTTAAATCATTTTAAAATTACCTCGCCATCGTTAGAAAACAATGTCAATTCATAATCTTCATTCATAGAGACGACGGCTTTTATATTCTCTTCTGCTATCAACTGGAACAGAAAAATTAAAATTCAGCGAATAAATAACGATTTGTTTTAAATTATATGAATAAAATTATAAAAACTATGACGGTCATTTTTCTCTACGTTTTTATTCATCGAAACAGCATTAAAAATTTTTAAATCATGCTACAAACAATCACCAATCAAAATTGAGATTCGAGGTCATGACCTCGACGATCTCAACCCCTGATGAAGTATATCGTGCCATGTAATTAATCCTAACCTGTTTTGTCATACTTCGAAAAGGTAGAGCACCCAGTATGACGGTTTCGTCAATTCTGTCAAACCACCTCCTGGTGGAAACCTTCGCCATAAACACATTGTAAAATAGCGATGGATAAAAAGTCACTCTAGCAAACATTTTTAATTCACTTGGAAGTACACACCAATTATAAATTAGAAGTTCAGCTTCCCAAAAATAATTGTTTTCAAAACTTCTGATACACGATCTTTTTTACAAGTTCACTGACGAAAGTGCCAGCATCACTTCTTATAACGGTACATCTATTCCTAGACCTGATTTGCTTTACAAAGAGTATATTTAAAAAATCAAGCTTTGCCTGAGGTTCCAGTCAAAGGTTAAGGTCACGTTGACATCGTTGACATCTATCAATTCCATTAACATTTTCTATTTTAAAAAACACGTTTTTAAAGATTGGGTGGGAAAGAAACGTCACTGATAATCTCTGGTTCCATACGACACTGTGAACCTAACCTCTAAATCCCAATGTTAAGATATTAAGTTTATTCTGGATTTGCAAGATTATTCATTAAAAGTAATTTCTATTAATTATTTCCTAAATGATTATTATTCATAAAAGACTGTATATAAATTTAAATTCATCTTGAAATAGTAGAATAATAAATAAAGAATCTCCATCTGACGCCTGTGCGGAGTGTGCTTGTCAGTGCTTGTGCAGTCATGTGCAGTCCGTACGTTTATCTGTGACTGTGCTTTGAGATTATTTAAGGTATTTTACAAATTTTAAGGCTATTCAATTTATTTTAAAAACTTATTTGGAACTTATAATGAATTTTTGAATTTTGAAGGTGTTTCAACAAACATGAAACTATACTCTACTTTGACAAATTCAAGTTGTCCCGCCAATAATATTACGTTGGCTACATTGCTGTCAAAAAATTGCTCGCACATATTTAAATGCGCAGGAACATGCGCAAATGATTCTTTGGGAGTTGGGTTGGGGTTGGGGGAGTTGGGAGTTGGGACTCCCCAGTGCTCCCAACGTTGGCACTGTACTCTATTGCGCATGCGTCACGCTCGACATATGGTTGGTTGTTAGGTTGGTGCGCAGTTTAAAATGGTATAAAACATTATTTTTATTGTTTATTATAAATAATGGCATTTTAACTTATATAAATATTGATTAGACCGATATTAATGAATCTTGATAAAAATAAAAATTAATTAAGTTTATCTTCTATAAATAAAAAATATCTTATTATATAAATTGTTTTTTTCACAGAATATGAACTTAATTAATTTTTATTTTTATCAAGATTCATTAATATCGGTCCAATAAATATTTCTATAAGTTAAAATGCCATTATTTATAATAAACAAGAAAAATGTTTTTTTTTGCATTTTAAACTGCGCGCCAATAGCAACCAATCAGATGCCGAGCGCGACGCATGCGCAGTAGAGTACAGTGCCTGTGTTGGGAGCACTGGGACTCCCTAGTCCCTACTCCCTAGTTCCCTACTTCAACAGTTCAACCTCAACGCTGGTAGTCTGCTGCCAGCTCAAAAAACAAGTGTTTAAAAATTATTTAGAAGATTATCTGGCAATAAAAATTTTGAGGTATAGGGATGATCTTTCTTTGGACCTTGAAAATATTTATGTAATTATTATTGGTGAATACTACTCGAAGTCAAGATGAATTTAGCAGATGGACCAGGATTCGCGTCGCGATATGAAGTGATATTACTCGTCGCGAGAGTTTCTTTCGTTGCGGCAATGGGATTTTTCAGCATGAGATGGATTATGAACCAACTTGATCCTACTACACAAGCCAAGAAACAGGCCAAAAAAAAGGTATTTTTAATAATTTAAGTCATCCAAATCTTCTATCAATCATATGCTAATAACTTAAAGTTTGTGTTCTCGAGAAACATAACCTAACTTTTATTTATTTATGTATATATAATTAAAACTAATTTCGCTTTATAATTCACAATTCGATGCCACGTGCTTATCTTGTTTAAATATTTACTTAAAAAGACGTAATTCTCAAGGTGACAGCTATATTTTTAAGGTCATTCTGTTGCTAAATTCTGATGCAATATTTTCCATACAATGGACTGCTGTTATATTACCTTATATACATTACTGTTAAAAATTCCTTTTTAAACAAGGAACCGAAACATTCCAAATTTGTAAAATGAATTGCGAAACTTATTTCAAAGGCAAAGGATCAGCTGCGAAGACTTGCAGAAAATGACAATGTGCTTGCTGTAGATAGTGAGCACCTAACAGATTATGAAATGATGATCGCTAGTCATTTGGTTGATCCAAATGATATCAAAGTATCCTGGCAAAGCATAGCAGGCCTAGAAAACATCATTCAAGAATTCAAAGAGACTGTGATACTACCAATCCAAAGAAAAGAACTCTTCGAAGATTCACAATTAACGCAAGCACCAAAGGTATAATAAAACCTTATGTTTGATCATTTCATTAATATTCAGCTCATATTCTCTATTATGAAATAAATTTCATTTATAGGGAGTATTATTGCACGGACCACCAGGATGTGGAAAAACAATGATTGCAAAAGCAACAGCGAGAGAGGCTAGAACTCGATTCATCAATTTGGATGTGAGCATTTTGACGGATAAGTGGTATGGAGAGAGTCAGAAATTAACATCTGCTGTCTTCTCGCTTGCTGTAAAAATACAACCTTGTATTATTTTCATTGATGAAATTGGTAAATAGTTTAAAGCCATTCTAATATTTTTAAATCGAAATTTAAAATCCAATTGAAAGGCCTTTAATAAAATTATAAAACTAAATGTTAATGTTTCTGTTGACTGCAGATTCATTTCTTAGATCTCGTAATTCTCAAGATCACGAAGCAACTGCAATGATGAAAGCGCAATTTATGTCTTTGTGGGATGGCCTGATAACCGATCCTTCCTGCACTATTATTGTCATGGGAGCAACCAACAGACCGCAAGATTTAGATAGAGCAATTCTAAGACGCATGCCTGCTACTTTCCATATTGGATTACCTGTTCGTATTTACTGCATGAAATTAAAAATATGAATTTAATCAATTCTACTTAAGGATATCCAGTATATTAAATAAAGTAAATTACTTATTTGCTCATTTCAGGATGATCAGCAAAGAAAGAAAATTTTGCACTTAATTTTGGACAACGAACCAATTGCAGAAGATGTCGACATCATGATATTAGCGAAAATGACGGAAGGATTTTCTGGGTCGGATTTGCAGGAACTTTGCAGAAATGCGTCTGTTTATCGAGTTAGAGATTATCTACGAAATCATTCTCAGTAAGGAATACCATCTATTTTGTTCTCTAATTTCAAAACTACTATAATATAATATTATTCCTTAAATAAAAAAAAAACTTCTGGACTTTTTTTACAGGGAGACTAATGCAAGTCAAGGAGTAAGCACAGACGACGAAGAATATCATGATGCCGTACGTCCGATTACGATGGACGATCTTTTAACCTCTTTGAAAAAGATGAAGACCTCGAAAGTTCACACAGGTACTCTAAGCATGGCGAAACTCGATTTAGACTAACGAACGGTTCGTTAAACTACTTAAATATAAACTTTATGGGTCGTTTTTATCTTTCGCTTTATACGAAAAATGAGAGTAAATCAAGGGGCGCGTTTCTAATTTGTGGAAAAAAATCATATGAGTTTTTAGAAATCTGAGTGAGTTTGTGATTTAATTTTTCAGAAAAAGTTTTTACAGTCGTGCTTTGTACAAATTGTAGTGATACATTGAATGAATCGAAGCGATTTGTGTGAATTTATTTAGTAAGTATAATTACTATTAAATGTGAAACAGATAAATAGTTCAACTACAAATTTATTGATATCGAGAAAATAAGTCTCGAACTGAAAAGATTTTATTAATATTAATGCTATTAATACAATTAAGATTAGTGTTACTCATATTAAAATTAAAGATGAATTTCAAGAATTTCCTCCTTTTTATTTAAATAACATATAGTTCCGCAGTTTTATCTTATTGGTTGAAAAAAGGTAATCTATCTATAAAAAGTGAAACCGAAGATAGCACAATAGCTGCGACAGAGCTGCGAACTTCATGTTTAGAATTTAACGAAATCAGTCAACAAGAATCTTGTTTATGCAATTGCATCGACAATTAATAAAAGAGTTTGTAAATATACCCTAAAATGTGTATATAAATACTTCGAAGTCTTAAAATAAATATGAGCGTAAATATATTTACACTATATATTTAAAACTATTTATTTAACTCACATTATGTTTATGATCTACATTCTTGGCTTGTTAGTTTTTTCACAGTTTGACAGTTATGATTTATCAGTTCATCAAATAATTCAATTACGAACAGCCTTAAAATTGCTAGATTTGTTTGGAAAGTTGGTCGAGGATTACAAAACACCAGTCTATGTTCAGACACAATCTGATAAGCATATCCCGCTACCATCAAATTGCAAATTGCCTTTTACCGTGTGATTGGATTATGTTCCAACGCCTTCATTCGGATAAAACAATTCATTGTAATTATTTAGAAATAGTTTTTTAAAACAAAATTCCTTTAGAAATGTTTAATATAATTTAAATTATTTAAGGAGTTTGAATTCTTTGAAATTCTCAAAACTTTCTTAAGATTCTCAGAATATTACAGTTTCATATTTCCCGCACTTGCGCTTCATACCCTCTTCTGCGCATGCGCATGCGCCATCCTCAAGTGAACCGCAACACAGCACAAAGCCAGCAAAAGCCAGCCAGCCGCAGGGCTGGTGACACTAAAAGATCGCGATTTTTCCGTGACCAAAACTGAGAAATACCTGCTAATCCCGGTATGGACCTCTCCTCGTGAATGGCGTATCGCGTTTCGTTTACGGGTTGCCTTCCTTCCAGCTCCGAATACTAGCGAACTTCCGTTCGCTAATTAACCGTGCTTTCTTGTCCCTCCAAAAAACTCAAGACCACTCAAGACACTCGCTCTTCACACTCTGAAACTGATAAAAATCCATTCAAGATCTTAAATTTGTTCTAAAAGCATTTCCTGGGTCAGTGAAAAATTTTTCGCAACACCTGTGCTGTCTACGGCTCGTGAAGTCTTTGGAGAAGAGTGAGGGGAATTTGGTGTACAGTACGGTCTCAATATTCTCATCTGTGCTTCAATTTTTTTATTCGTGTGGGTGCGCGCGCGTGCCGACCTGTCGGTGTAGTACTAGCAAGTTGTAGCAAGTGTTCTGATTTTGACACGACACGAGCGTGGTGCACGCTTTTGAAATTTAAATGTTAAAGAGTCCCTCCAAGGATCAAGGATATCCCAGATCAAGATTATCGTAAAAAGTTGTTGATGTCGCGGCGCAAGCTGCCCGGCAGAATTCTACACGTTCTGCACGTTTCGGGACCTTTTTCTCTAAAGTGATACCTCAGCTTATCTAGGACGGAGATTATTTGCAAGAAAAATTAGATTGAGTAATTTTTCTAAAAAGGATAAAGAAAGGAGAGGACGAAATAAGAGAGGGAGGAGACATAACCTAACTTTCTAGTCGAGGCTCCAATTATTTCTACGAAATCATGTTCTGGTAAGAAAAAATCAAATTTTTCATGAATTTTATGAGATTATGGTGAGAGAATTATGTGAATTAAAGAATTTTTTTAGCATGTTTGAGACAAACGATAAGATAACGGGATTTCTGAGTTGTCTGTAGTAGATTCAGTTTTCTTTGTTGCCACTTGACGAGATTCTTCTCGTAAGCTTTTTTAAGTGTTTCAAAAATGATTTAAAATTTCTTTTTCTTCATTAGTCTTATTTCATTAGATTTCGTTATATTTTCTATGAACTTTAGTTCTTTTTCTCGGAGAGTAGGTTTACTGGTCGGGTTTTGTACTCCATTTGTCTGAGGGACTTTAAGGATTTAATTTGTAGGTATTGATTTTATGGATTTCGTATTTTTGGGATGATTATGGTAAATTTTATGGTGTTTAGAGAAAAATTTTATACTGGTTTTTATTTTAAATATTGTTTGAATTATTGGAGGAAGAATTAAACTTATGTAAATGACCTACTTTGGCTTTGCAATATGTAGATATATTAATAATTGTACAGAAACCGATTTTTTGTTAAGTAAGGTCCTAAAGCTATTTTTAAACGATTTTTTTATTAGTTAATTGTTTTATATTCCGAAGAGCATTAAAGATTTATTGTATAACGTTACGATTAGCGATTTAAACAATTTCAAATTTTTAGGTTAGGTTTGGTAGCACTGTACCCACAAAAGAATTTAATTGAATCGCGGAAATATTTTATTAAACGAGTTTTCATCATCAATTCAGAAAAATTTTCCAAAAATTTGTAATTTATATAACTATATTTTTTTTTGTAACAGAAGTATGTATTTTTCTTGAAAATTATAAAATTAGGTATGTATCTCTTACATATAAATTTGTCGTATGCACTGCTAACTTTTCTAATATTTTTTCTCTCTGAATTGGAATTTAAAAAAAAGGAATTAAAATTTCTTTTTGAAGCAATTATGTTTTTGAATTTTAAATAGTAGGTACTTTTTGATTAATTTCCTAATATAGACATTAAATATTTTGTAAATGGAAAAACAAGATTAAGAAGACCGTATCTTGTGGTCATGTGGTTTTTCATGTCCAACTTGATGTCTAAATGTTTATATTTCCGGACTATAAAAAATATGTTTTCTTTTTAAAATTTTGTTAATTTTGTTAGTTTTGTTTATCAAATGGTTCAATATAAATTCGAATTCATATTCTCTTCAATACCTTCCAAAATTACATACATTTGAAATCGAATTCTTCAACCTTGAAGAGTTAAATTTCAAATTTCTACGATCACATCAGAATCAACAATAATTTTTCAAGGTGACGGTGACTGGCACCTAAGTAGGAAATTCGCAGAGAATGCAGACAGTACGTGACTTTCGATGAACACTTGCTGATCTTCCAATAAATCATATAACGACGATGAGGGGCTCGTAGTGTTGACTTGATTTTGTACTGCGTGGTGTGCTTTGGATTTTTGAAAAAAGTATTCCCTGTGTGATCTGATCTTGAAACGGAAGTTTTGGTTCTTCGGCCAAAATTCTGGTGGTGGTAGTGAAGTTTGTTTCTGTATGGTTATGACCGATCGACGAAGTGCGAGAGAAAAGAAATATTAATGGACAACTCGAGATGGATAACATAAAGGACCTATGTTCTGCGAATTGATGGGTATATGCTTTTCCTGCAGGAGACCTACGAGTAGTCGCCTTAACAACAAAATCTCAGAGCACATTTCGGCGTCCGTAACCCCCCTCCATGTTTGTCTGGAGGAACAAAGAGGACCAGAATTGGGCTCGTCTAATACCACGGCTCGAAAGCTACAGGTTTGTCCTTAAAAAAAAAAATTAATTACCTTCCTTTAACTATTTTTGATCAAATAAAATAGTGAGCTTTCTTTTCTTACAGATTAAGACTCCCTGGGAAAAACGGGAGGAAAGAGAAGAAGGTGTTGGTGAGGAGGAAACCGAAGCAAATTCGGTCGGAGGTGCGGCCAGCGAGGTAAAACAGAGTCATCCGAGCATGGCAAACACCATCAGTAACATGAAAATGACCAACCCCATAAAGGGGCTAGTCAGCAAACGTCGAAAACGTTTCACCGAAGATGGATTTGATCTTGATCTCACATGTATCCTTTTTTCTCAATTATTAATTCTGAATGCACAGTTTTAATATCTAAGTTCAAAAAATATACTTTTCTTAACCACTTTCTTACAGATATTAATCATAATTTAATAGCAATGGGTTTTCCTGCTGAAAAGCTAGAAGGAGTTTATAGGAATCACATCGATGACGTGGTTAAATTACTAGAGTCGAAACACAAAGATCATTACAAAATTTATAATCTGTAAGTACTTTTATATATTCTGGTAAAGTAAGTAGGTAATATTTTATAAATTGAACATTGTTCGTAAGAAGATACTTTTCTGAAATAATTTCTTGGAAATTATTGTAAATCTGACTATAAATTCAAATTGTGAGAAAATATAAAATCGTACATATTTATTTTGATACTTAGTAAGATAAAATCTGCTTTGTCCTTTAGCTGTTCGGAGAGGTCGTACGACTGTAAGAAGTTCAAACAAAGAGTGGCAACTTACGCATTCGATGATCATAATCCGCCAATGTTAGAACAGATAAAGCCTTTCTGTGAAGATGTCCACAAGTGGCTTTCAGAAGACAAGGAAAATGTCGCAGTCGTTCATTGTAAAGCAGGGAAAGGACGAACAGGAGTGATGGTTTGTTGCTATCTTCTCCATAGTCAACAATTTTCCTCGGCCTCTGAAGCCCTCAATTATTACGGAACTAAAAGAACTACGGATAAGTAGGTTATTTAAAAAAAAAATCAAAATTATAAGAATCTTTTATGTGGCTTTTTCTAACTTTTTTACGATCTTAATTACAGAAAAGGAGTGACAATACCTTCACAAAGGAGATACGTTAACTATTATGCAACGCTAGTGAAAGAAGGGCTTAACTATCAGCCAGTAACATTAATTTTACGACAAATTAAATTGGACCCTGTTCCTATTTTTAACGGAGGCCAAGGCTGTGAGTTTCTTTCAAATTTGTATTTATTGCATTGTACTTAATTTGACTTGATAAGTGCCTTATTTTTAATCAATAATCAATAATGGTTTTTTAAATTTCAGACTTGCATTTTGTGATATCGGAGGCTAATAAGAAAATATTTAGCTCCGAAGCGTACGATGTGCGGAAAGGCATGAACTCTTTAGTGATACCTCTGCAACACAGTGTTGCTCTCACTGGTGATATTCGAGTGGATTTTTTCAACAGGCCGAAAGTGAAGAGAAAGGTCTGTTGATTCTAAATTTGTGGTGCAAATTGATTAATTTATTGTCAATTTTCTTTCATGTTCTTGGTTTAATTCTGATTATACTTTAATGTCATTTTTGCTAGCAGGAAAAGATGTTTCATTTTTGGTTCAACACTTTTTTCGTACGAGAGCATTTGGCAGCGGAGTATGACAATGGAGAACTTCCAGTGGAGAGGTCTACGAGGGCATTGAGTTGTGATGGAACGGCCATGGAGCTTCCCATGATGACGCCGCACACGAAACAGAGGACTGGAAGTTTAGCGAGTCTAGGTCCTATGCCACCCACTCTCGTATTAAGTATAGATAAATGGGGCTTAGATGACGCGCATAAGGACAAACATCACAAGCTCTATAATGTGAATTTCAAAGTAAGTGATTATTTGAAATTACTGGTTTGGGTTTTTTTGAAAACCAATCATTTTATAAGCGAATAAAATTCTAACAAAGTCGTCCTGGACTTCCATTCTTACAGTTTTCTTTTCCAGATTAATATTTACTTACAATTGTTAGAGGATTATTATAAATTAAAATAAAATTAAAATGGTGCTTTGCAATTAACTAAAATGAGTGTGAATTTCCAGGTTACTTTATTCATGCACCGCGTAGGTGGGAACGTCCCATCTACTATGCCAGCCACAGTAACCAGAGCAGGAGATAATGTACAAATGGGAATGGGTGGCCAGGACACGCCGAGCGAATCTAGCGAGGCTGACAGTAGCGAATGCGACACCACTGGAGACGAGGATGGTTGGGAATCGGGTGAGTCTTCTACATCTCTGATGGTAAATCACCAGCCTCTTACACACAGCAGTAGTCAAACACAAACCAATACTCACCACAGAGCTAGTCTCAGAGAAACTGGTAAAGGAGTACTTTCACGTGGAGATAAAGGTAGAAGTAGTAACAGGCAAAGCACTGCCAGTGAGAATGTCCAAAGTTCCTCGGCATTTGTAAGATTCTCCACCTTCGATAAATAATTGCCTGCTCTCGGTACTTAATTAATTACTTATTTTTTACTTGAAACTTTTTATGTTATTTTGCCTCGGTCTCGTAAATTTCGTAAATGTTGTTTCCGCAATTTCAAATTAAACAATAAAAGGAAATACTCTTTTCTCGAAATTGAAGAAAGAATGAATTTGCGGGATCGATTGCGAACGTAATTGCCGATTCATTTTGAGTGTTTTGGCTTTGAAAGTACATTTTGTTTTAAAGTAGAAACATTTTTTTACGAAAGGATACCGTAGATAGTGACATTTTTGCGATGAAAGAGTCGAATAATTCTTTAATAAAGTAATAATGAATTTGATTTTGAGCTAGTAGGTAGGTGTTCTTTCGGGGGGGGGGGGGGGCATGAAGGAACGATGCTGTATTTTTTAGTAGTTTCGAGATAAAAAAAATAGCTAAAGTCTTGAAACGAGGAAAACGTATTGTGTATTGTGTATTCCAAGAAAGGTACAATGAAGCTCAAGTGTCACAAGTGCCTTGGGTAGTTTATTAGTTGCATGCGAATCATCTATTGAGACATTTATGACAGACAATCGATTCAGAGGTTTTGCTAATTATTAGAAATTTTTGGTTTTACCTCAATGGTTTTTTCCGAATGAAATGTAGAATTTTAGGCTTAATTTTAGGCCTAATAGTTTTGAGATTTGGAACTTAAAGAATTTTTTATTTAGAAAAATTTTAATTCATGCAATTTTATATTTTTTAAAATGAATTTTAACCGGTGAAACCTTCGAGTTAATAACATGAAAAGCAATTCAATATTTATGAAAGAATTAGTTTTATTGGTAGAAATATGAAATTCGTGCCCATAAATCAACAAAAGGAAAAGGGAACCTGGTATAGATTTAACACTGATTGTCTTTCTATCATTTTTAGTGTCTATCTCTCGAATTGTTTTACACACAATCTGTAGCTCAGCGTTACATGTAATTGTTGTTATGCCGAGCATCTATTTTTTAAGTAACTAAATTAAATTCGACGAGTGTGAAAGGCTGGCTAGCTTCGGGGACGTTATTATTTTTTATATTGATGAAGTCGTTGTTCAATTCAAAGTACGTGTATAATATTTAAATTTGCTAAACTTATGGGAAATAAAAATAATGTAGCTGAAATTGATTCCTGTAAAGTTGCTCTAATATTTGTAATTGAAATATGTCTGATTCTAATTAAATTTCCTTGAATCGATTTTTCTTGAAATACACTCAGGTGACAATACTTAGCCGGCCTTGGGTCTGGGCGGCCAAGATTTGGACCGCGGATTCAGGTAAAAACTCAGGCATATTTATCGTTTGACGAGCTCTTCGAGGGTTCATATATGCTGCCAAGGGACGCTGCGGGGGGGGGGGCAACCGTGAACACGGCCAAGTATTAACACCTGAGTGTATATTCATTGGCTGTGGGAAAATTCGAAAGGAAGGTCTGCCATTGTGATTAATAGTTCGACTTTATTCAAAAGATGATTGAGAATTTTAGTCGAGTAAATCCCCAAAGCTGGCATTGTTGTAGTTTGTATTTTTTAAATCAAGTCTGTGAATAAGTAGCTCCTAATAACTATTGATATATCGATATCTCTAGAAATTTCAAAAGAGCAGGGCCTGAATGTTCAAAGATTGACCTTCGATCAAAACGTGGCCAATTGTTTCTTTTTTTATTATTTAAAAAATTTTTTTTCTCAAACTTCTCAATTAGCTTTAGAGTGCGTTTTCTAATCTTAGATGCAGTTACTGACATTTCACTTCTCTTAAATGCTAAATTAATATAAATAATTCCCAGAGATAAGGTCAAATCGAAACGTAAAATATGGCATCGTCACGAACCAAACGTCTGTAACACATCTGTAATTAGAAGTCTTCCTTATTTACTTTCTCACTAGTATTTTTTATACCTAGCAATAAATGTGGTTGAGCTACAAACATTTTCACTACCTCTTTTTTTATGCATGAAGTAGACTGCATGGGTGACTAACGCCTTATTTTATTATTAAATTAAATGAAATTACTAAGAACAGAATCAATTTTTAGATAAATTTTATTTCATAGTGTTTGTTAAGATAAATCGAGAATCGATTGCAATTATAACGAGAGGAAATGGAGAGGCGAATATAAAACTATTCTCATTATTTTTTTTTTGTATTTTTTTTATTTGTGTCATTGCATGTTGATAATTTGAGAGTAAGTGTATCGCGAGTCAGACTCGTCATGCAAAATTCAAATGCAGTTAGCATAACGTTTCTATAATATAAAGATTATTTTGTGATATTATTATATTTAATATTATTGTTATTGTTTTTAATGTCATCGCTAGAATTATCATTGCTGCTGTTACTGCTACTTTTATCACTATAACTATTTCTCCTACTTGCTATTATTCTACTATTACACTACCACTACCACATTATCATCGATATCAATACCACTACCGCCACCACCACTCTTATTATTACTATTTCAGTAATTTTTAATTGTAATAAAACAAAATGTTGTAACTGTACTTCTGTAATTGATATTTTGATGATAAGATTATACGTACATATTTTAATTATATGATAGAAGTTTTCGTAGTGTCTTCTAATTGTCACTCCTGCTTCTTAAAAAGAGTATCTACCCTTAGTCATATAATATTTTTATTTTTATTGCTAATACGTATTCATATTCGAGCGTTTGCGATTTAGTCTTATAGTGCTGTGTATTTTTTCGTCCACTTTTTTCATGGCGAGATTTTTTGTGTTTTAGGATTAATTATGAGAATGAAAATTCGTGTGATTTTGCGTTTGTAGATTAATTATATTATTATTAATCTATTAATTATTATAATTATTTGAGTAGTTTGTATATATGAACCAGGAAGCAAAAGTTAAAACCTCGACAATTAAAAATGAGATTTGTAGATCGCTTTTGAGGACCTGGAATCAACAGTTTTCTGTGTTTAAAAAGTCTTTACCAATGTCATATGACTTTTTGTAAACTATCAGAGGCCTGCTTTTTGAATGTTTATAGGATTTTGAGCTTTTTTGCTTCCTGATTTTGATTTTTTGAATTCATAGGATTAGTGCTTGGGTCGTCAATTGTTTTTGTGTTTGTATATTTTTTTTTTTTCTACAAAAAACTTTTCCTGCTTTTTATTCTAGCAAAATGAAACGATAGAAAGTAGAAATCCTTTAATGTGATCCTTTTTAAATTGAAAATTTTTTATTTTTTAAGAAACAAATAAAAAACTTGAATGCCGTTTTAGAATGAAAGAATAGAATCCAGGCTTTACTTCTAATTAAAGCTGTGCGTTTCGACTTTCCAAATGTAGTTTAAAATTAAAAATTGGGTCTTTCAGCAATTTTTTAAGCTTCAATGTTTCGTTAAACGCATTGCTTCATTCATTAATTTTATTTCCGTATCATAAATTGAAAAGCGTGAGTATTCTTGTTCTTTTGGAAGAAATAAAACATTTCAATCTTGAAAAATCAATTTCGAATATTTTTTAAATTAAATTTCGGATTCTTTTATTTGTTTCAAAGGAATTTTGTTTGTTTGCTCGCAATATTGTAGCTTTTAACTGCTGGACTAAATTTCAAGTAACTGAAAAAATGTGTCTATGTCTTTTGACCACCAGTGGACTTGGACCAGCGAGTGGGCAGATACCGTCTTCTCTCGGATGGAGGGATGATAGATGTTTTGTGAGCCCGCGTCGCCCATCACTCTTACATTCATCTCTCAACTTCGGGTTCATTAAAATATCAGTTCACAAATTTTACCGGTCGAAAATCCATCGACACGGCATTCTCGCAAATCATCTGTTTTTGCACCGATAGCCATCTCGATTATTTTAATTCGAGTAATTAAATCCAACGATGCCATGCGTGTAATATCTCCCAAGAGTCAGCAGAGATTTTCACTCAACGAAAGCTTTTGTGATAAAAATATTATAAAGCTTCTCCTACCTAATTTTGCATTATTTATCTTACGGTAATTGATTAACTTTACTTAGAAATTAAATTATTCACTCTAGATGATGGATGAATTTAGAAATTATGAGTATGATTGTGATTATAATTATGATTATGATTATGATTATGATTATGATTATGATTAT
>JAUEJJ010000047.1:7409922-7421398 GCA_032164275.1 Synergus coniferae | reverse complement strand
ATTATGATTATGATTATGATTATGATTATGATTATGATTATCCATTAAAATGAATTGTGATTATAAAATTCTCTGATAGTCTTCAAATTTTCTGAATGCTTGAAGCAATTTTGCATGCTATCACGATCTTCTCCTAGTATTGTTTGAGAAATACAAGATATTGTGATAAATTTTGAAAACTACTTTTCAGTAGCGACTAACACCAGATGTATCTTTATTTTTTATGCTAACAATCGAGTTGGGAAAATCGCCTATTTGTTTTATCCTTGGAGCTTCTATCGACTGCACTATTAGAAATAAATTAAACGAGAGCTTTCTAGATTCAAGAGTCAACTCATCCATTAAGAACTGAATCAAATAGGAATTGCGAATCTGGAAAATTACATGGATTTTTAAGGGCCTGAAACTTTTTATTTCAATCTTATCATCAACTGAAGACGTGTCAATATTCTACAAATTCCACTTGCTGTCATTTTTATTCCACCTAACTGATATTTAAATTAATTCAGACCAATAAAAAATGTGGTAAACGGTGAATTTGGGGAATATTGATACGCCTCAAATAATTTTACAATAATATAGAAATAATTCTAAATAAAATCGTTTTTTGAATAATTTTATGCTCTTCGAAACACCGAGTTTGCTCTTAAGCCTTTTTGATATATCTTCTTGCGAATTCTTAACTATCGACCTCTTTTTAAGGATAAGCGATAATACAAACAATCTTGCATTAATTAATCGTAGCGAGGTAGAAAGACGAAAAAGTACATGTTATGTAAAGTACGGACTGACGAGAAAAATATGCTGTAAAGAAAACAAGACTATTTTCATAAGAAGTAAATTATAAGTCAATATTTAGAACTACCAGTCATCCGATTAAATTTCTTCTTTTACAAACTCGTTTCTAATTTGAGAATTAAAAATCAGTTTTAAATTAAAAGTCAGCTTGAAATGAAAATATAGTTTAAAACTTAAATTTGTCAAAGACATGTGTGTGAATCATATCTACGAAATGGTTGAGTTTAACTCAAACGTTTAATACCGAACTGTAATTTAAACTTCGATTGCAAGATTTTTTATTCACGAGTGAAGTGAATTTCATTACGAGAAAAGGTCCACTTGAATCAAATAATAATTATTACGGAAAGATCCTTTTGTGGTATCTTTTTTTTTGTATGTAGGATACCTAAATGTTGGTGGCGTTAAACAAAATCTCCTACGGTTACGAATTAAAATACGTTAGTTGCTGGAGAGTAAATGTTACTATACAATTTGCATAAGAATATTTCACGATGTATACATAATTACAAATTACAAATATCTTCCCTGCATCTTGTATAATGTGCGCGTAATTGTATCACGAAATTATGAATGTTATTAAATCAAAATTTACCTTAAAATAAGAGAGCGAATCTCAAAAAAAAATTCTGGAAATTCGTATTAATTAATTCAGTTTTAGAGTATTTTTTCGCGCGACAAAAGGGATTTTGAAAGGAAAAAATTTTTGTATCGATGGTTCAAATAAAATTGAACCCGTTTTTTTGACGAATCGACACATCTTTTAGCTTGGTTTTAATTCTTTTTTTATTTGAACCATCTTGAAATGTTTCCGGGAACAGAGAATATTACAGGAATAGGAATCTTCGCTGAAATTGAAAAGAATTGACATTCTAATTCAATAAAAAATATAAGTAACACTTGTCAATTTGCACTAACAAGCTAACGATTCCTGGATACCTCATTTTTTCCTATAGTTCAGAGAAGTGTCGTTTTAACTGTACCTTGTGTAAAATAGCAATTTTCAATGTACAGAATAGTTATCATCAAAGCATATTCGCATAAGTTTTCTGTAAAACGTAGGTGCTTTATGGAATTTCGTATAAAAATTTTGGTACAAAAGAAATTGATGGTAGCTTGCTTCACCCAAAGTTCCAATTGATCCGTTTTCTTCTCTTTTTCTTGATTATTTTGTATGTTTCTTCCTTATTTATATTTTCATCTGTTAAGCAAAGTGTTGGCTTTTTGGTTTAAGTTCCACGGACTTGATTTAGGTTTATTATTTTATTTTTCTTCGCTCTATTCCTTGCTTTCCATTCTATCTATACTACCTAAATGTTTAATGTTTATCTTCGAAGTATTTTATTTTATACTTCTGCTTCTATTTGACTTTATTACTAAATAGAGGCTCTCTGCTGTGTGTATTGGTGAACATTTTTTAATTTTATTTTCTGCAATCATTTTAAGTTTTCATTAAATTTATTCCATCAATTTTTTCACTAGAAAATTTGAAATAAAATTAATACGAAGGTTGTTTTGATCAAACAGAATATTTTTTTTTTTGCTTTAGAGTATAATTTCTTATTTTTACATTTTGTACTAAATTCAGTTTATAGGATTATATATTTAAGAATTAAAACTATAAAACTGCATTTGAATTTGGAATTTTACTCTATAAGCAAGATAATTTTGATGATTTTATCATAATTCAAGGTTGCTGTAGAATATAAAAATCTACAAGTCGTGGAATTTTAAAAAAAGTTCTAGTAAAACTAGAAAAGTAATGGCAGTTGGAAAGATGTTTGCAATTTTTTGACGGCATCTCTTTTAAATTTTTAATAATCGTTTTAGTTACTTTTTGCAGCAAATAATCAGTTCGATAAGTATCACTAATTACCCCATTAAATGAAAAATTGCGAATTATCGTGCAACTAATGCAATTGCGAAATGAACGGCTTGACTGACGCTAGGTCTGCTTACAGGAGAGTCGACGTACTTGTGACTTTGAGACTTGACTGAGATGGTCCAATCAGAGCTAAACTCCTCATAGACGATCAACTCCCAAGTACAACGCACCGCTTGTTTATCAATCAATTGATCGATCGATTGATCATCGCATCCTGCCTGTCATCCGCTACGCATGCATACCCTGCTGCATCCTCCCTAACTTGTTCCAAATTGTTCGGACAAGCCTGTGATGCATTGTCAATTTTATGACTAGTAATTTATAGAAATTAATTAATTAGACCATTTGTAAGACTTTTTTCAACGATTATAACGTCGGTGTCATCCACTGACTAAATTTTTTTATTTATTTAAAAATGTAGTCCAAGACTACTCGAATAGTGCCTAACACAATTGAACTACCTTGCCGTTCTTTTAAACTACAATTAGAGGCTAGAAAATTGATTACTTTTCATATGGATTATTAACGATATACCTTGTTTGTAAGATTTTCGTTTTCTTTTTTTAGCAGAACACAATCCTCACCGACTTTCCTTTCTGCTTTGTACTTTATACTTTTGTTGCAAACAGGAAATTAGACTTAACACGTTATTGTACAGTATTATAAATGAAATTCAAGGCGATTTTCGTCTCGTGGGATGTAAATATATTATATTTTTCAAGTATGTAACTGAAATTGACTTATTAAGCAAGTATGAATTTTTTCACACAACTCGAGAGTTGATTTCTTTAACCCTTCATTGCGATTCCCTTTGCAATCTGCTCATTGTCTTCCTTTTCAGATATTTTTTTAGATAGCATGTTTCAGAGACCCTGCATTTTTACCAAGCCTTTTATTAATAAATATCTTACTGTTTCACCTATGTATTCATTTAAGGTGTTTACATTAACAAAAGCAGAAATAGATAATGCTTTTGTTTATTACTCTCTAATACATAATACGTAACGTAACGTGGTTTTTAAAAATTAAAATTCATACAAAATTCTTAAAAAATACCTATCTCCCTCGTCCTCTACCCCGATTGAAACCTCCTCTTCCTCTTCCTGAAGATTTTCCCTTTGGAGGAGGAGACTTTGGTCGCAAGGCTTCAATCCTTTCAGTGCATCCTGTCGTTATTTGTCCAGTATTAAAGTAACTAGTGTAGAGATCAGAATTGAAATTCGTATTCGTCAAGGATGGACCAACTGTTAACCATCCTGGTCTTATTGTACTGTCACGACCAAAAAGGTGAAGTCTGTAAACAAAATTACATACATTAATAATTTAATGTACTTAAAAAAATATAGTTATAAATTATTATTTATAACTTCAAATAAATATTACCTCCTTCTGCCGAGACAGAAGTGTTCAATAATATGAAATATCTCGACGGGTTTTTCTATAGATCCATATTCGGGTTCTTCGGAGATGATCAGATCAATATCCACATTTGCATGAATAAAATCTCCGTCGGTGGATCTTCTCACAGTGCCTTTAATTCCCATCAAACAGTGTTCCTTTGTTCTTTGCAAAGCTGCCTTGCTGTCTAAATTTTTACTGTGACCTGGATTATTTATATTGGTTCGAATCCAGCATATGTCCTCACAGCGTCTGAAGCCCCATTTTCGAAGACAATAACGGCCCATGTCCAATCCATCACTGCTGCCACACCAAAGGAACACGAAACTACGATTTGCTGCTACTTCTCCAATATCTAATTCCATTATCTTTTACAAGAAAAAAAAATATAAGCATATGTAATTAAACTTTAAATTGCAGATATCGAACTCGTTAAATCAAGTTACCAGAATTTATGTATTTAAATTTTAGAAATTAAATAAACACACCTGGTCCCAGTTCCAGAGCTGGGTATTCGTAGCACCACAAGTTCTCTGATATTCCTCGAGTGGTGGTTCGATAAGAATAACATCGAACTTACAATGAAGATCCTTTAAATTATAACTTGCAAGGTCAGTTTTCAAGTACATCGGTGGAGTTGCAGTTTCTGAGATTAAATCATCCTTCAATTTAATCAGCTCTCGAAGTTTTGGATACTCTTCAAATCTGTCTGCTAAACCTACGTCTCTAATAAAATTCTGAGGCCTCTGCCCCGTGTCAATAAAATGCTGGCAGTAATCATTGTGTGGATTTGAGGATTGAGTGCCCTAAAAAAGGTTTACAATTTTTACTGTTCTACATATATGTAAACATAAACTTTCAGTTACTAAATTAATATCATTTATTACTGTTATAATCTAGATTATTACTTTTTATAAAATAAACTCACTTTGAGAAATGTGGAGGAGTCTTTGTAAACAATTTCGTCAGTGGAAATAGATTCATTTTCCGTCCCTTGGATTTCTTTCTCCGATTTTGTTACCGAAAATCTGGCTTTTTTTCTATTTATATTGTCGATATCAGTCCCTAAAATTTGTCGAAGTTCAACAGCGCTTGCAACCCCTAGCTAGAAATAAATTGGAAACTAAATTAAGAAGATTCCAAAGCTACTCAAATTGTTTTAATAATAAATATCCTTAATATCGTAAAAGTTTCTTTTTGGAAATATTTACCGTTTGAGCTAGTAGTTTTTTACGCTTCTGTGAACGTTCTCGAAGAGTTTGAAGCATTTTCGTTCAAAATTTTTGAAAAAATAAGCCTAAATACGAATCATTCACATTTGCAATTAGAGGTTAAGTTTTCACACATTTGAAAGATTTTCAGCAAAGTTTTATTTCGGAAGTAAGTAAATTAATTCGAAAATGAATCACCATTAAAAAAACTTATTTCAGCCTATTTCATATATATTTTTTGCCTTTTGGTTAATTTTTGGAAGCAAAATATCAAAGCGTTTAACAAATTTGACAGCTGTAACGGAGCTGTTAAAGTTGGGGAACAAATACCAGGCGATCATACCAGGAAAATATGATCGGCGAAGAGGTGGCACGACATTCATAATATTAAAAGCAAATTTGAATTTCGCGCGCAAAAGATACCAGGAGCAACGCATGCGCTGTAGCACGTATTTTCGAGCCACCTCTTCGCTCACCATGTGTTCCTGATACTGCAAACTGAATTTTCAAATTTATTCGCAATTATTGGATGTTGAAGTTGGGAACAAATAACAGGCGATCATATCAGGAGCATATGATCGATGGAGAGGTGGCACGTAGTTTATAATGTATAAATCAAATTTATTTTTCACGTACAAAAGATACCTAGCTAAGTACCTACCAGGAGGACCAGGAGCAGCGCATGCTCAGTGCGGGTTATCTTCGTGCCACCTCTTCGATCATCATGTGCTCCTGATACATGAAGGAAAAATTTCGGATTTATTCACGCATATTCCAGGTTAAGGCCGTGGCTCAAATACCAGGCGATCATACTAGGGGAATATAAGCACCGAAGAGGTGGAACGCTATCTAAGATGTTAAAAACTTTTTGAATTTTACGCAGAAAAAATACCAGGAGCCACTGTCTGTAATTCCTTGTTTTACCGTCATTCGGTAAGGCAGATTTCTGCTATGTACTTTTGAAATTTTCAATTTCTTACGATTTGTGAAAATTAAAATAAAATAAAACAACATAGAAATGTCACAATTCTTAACATCTCAATTATAAAGTTGAAATACAAAATTTGAATTATAAAAAATATGAAAAAAAGTATATGAATGAAAAATCGTAAATAAGAAAAAATAAAGTGAAATTCCAAATACTCTCTTCAAAAGTAAAACGAATTCCTACTTTGTGGAAAGCTATCAACGCCTTTCGATTTTCTTCTACCTCAAACTTGAAAAATACGGAAAACTTTTTCGCCAGTTCCTGAATAAAAAAAAAATAAAACTCAAAAATTGTTTTTCTACTTTTTAATGATTAAAAAACCCAAGGATAATTTAATAACTTCTCTACCGTGACTGCAACGAGTTCTCTGCTCCATCTGTCGATTTTTCCTTTCTCAGCTACGATTTCTTGGAAAAGAAGCTTCAAAGAAGCAAGCATTGTCAAAGCACAGTTGATTTTATTTTCACCACAAACTTTTTCTAAAGTAAATTTGGTGGTCTCCATAGTCTTTATAGTATTTAAATACGACGGCGGCTTCTTTCGTTGGTATCATATTATAAGTGATAATTTTACAGTAACTCGCAAGGAAGTTTTTCCTTTTTTGAAACTCTTCCATTTTTGAATGCTTATTCCGATTTTCTGCAAATGGAATATAATTGACAGAATTAAATAAAATTATTATTATTATTCTCCTCTACATATAATACAAAAAAAAGCACACCATTTTTACAACAAATTTTACAATAAATTAACAAATTTGTAAGAAAAAAGTAGGAAAAACGATAAAATAAAATATAAAGATATTAAAAAGATATACAGTGAATGAAAATATGTAATGATTAAAAATCAGTTTATGAAAATTTCAAATTTCAGCACATTCCTGCAATACGAAAATTAAAAACAAAATTCCAAGAATATAGAGTTATTGCATACAAATGAAAAACATACGTTAATGCAAAAATTAAATATATTTTCCAATGATTCCGTTTCATAAGAAATTGCAAACTTATTTAATACAAAATTCAATTACGGTTTAAAACTAGTATCACTCTTAAATTAATTGCGCTTACTAACAATAGCAAGTTTTATGGGTAATCGGTAATCGTGGATTATTATTTGTTTTTTTTTTTTATGTATCCATGTACCTATTATTTACATAATGTATGTCACGGGGTATAAAAATATCATCGTCGAATCAATCACAAAAGATTAAATTTTATATTCAGTACAACTGGCATATGTTCCTTTTCTGTTCCTCAATTTACAATGTGACTTACGAAACTAACTTTATTTTTATATTAAAGCCATTGTTAAAAATAAAACTATCGACTGCGTGAGACTTGTTGCCATAAATTCAGAAACTAGTTACGATTTGAATCAATTTATCTATTTTGCACATTCATATATGAAATTAAAATGTTTAAATCACTTCTAAATAAAATATAAGGCAGTGGCATGACTTTCCAAAGCCTGTATTTTCGAGGCTTCTAATCATAATGTAAAGAAGGGCAATTCACCCTTGAAATGGACAATTTTATAAAAAATTATATATACATAAAACTAAAAGTATCATTAAACCTTCAATACTTCGCTGGTTCTAAAATACAAATTAAGATTTCTATTTATATACAAACATTTTTTAAGCAATTAAGTCGTATATCACTAACACTATCTAACATTCGATTTTGGGCTAAATCCTTAAAAGAAAGTTTTGAAAAGTTCGCTAAAAATTTTTCATTTTTGATAGAAAAATGTAAGAATTACTTTGTTTTAAAATGCAGTTTTTTGACCGCCCTACACTCTCAACAAGAAAGTATTTAAAATGCTGCCTTAAATTAACATGAGCATATCCGGTTATATAAGCGGTTGCAAAATATGTATACCTAGCTGTTTAGAATTATTTGTAAAAATGTAAGGGAGTGTTATGCTTATTTATTTTTGCAGCATTTTGTTTTAGCCATTGAGAAGCGCTACCAAAGCATCAAAAAACTTCCGTCGATGCTCAATTTTCAGTCTTACAACTGCAAAAAAAAATGTATTTGTACTTTGTACGTGTTATATGTGACTTGTTTCTCTACATTTTCTATATAAATAAGAAGAGAGATGAAACTTACTTGTAGAGTCAAAATAATCTGCTTCGACGTGGGCATTCGTAGATTTTGCTGCTGCATCAAAAGCGGCACCAAATAAACTAAAATTTTTATTCCGATTAGTTTAATCAATGTTTGAATTATTATAAAATATTTAAAGTTAAAAAAATTATATTGTAGTGAAATTTCAAAAGATCCTTTTCAGAAGAAGAAAATCTGGATAAACCTCACAGTGGGACTTTTAAGCACGGAAAAATAATAGTAAAAAGAAATTTATTTTCTCACCTTCTGGGCGGATCTTCAACAATTGGGGGTATGCCAACGACTAGACATGTATTTTCTTCAAGGTTGTAAACAGCAGATGCGACTAGAGGCAGCATATGTGTTCGTCTGCTTCTTGAGCACTCGACATAGGCCTTCAGAATAAACTGAGCGAGCATCAACAGTGCGTGAGGATGAGAGAACAAAATACTATCGGGATTTCCCCCAGGAAGTACGACGGAAAGAAGGGTACCAGCATGTGTTTCCACTTGCTTCATTTCTAAAATACTTTGTGCCGTTTTGTAAATATTACAGAGCATCTCCTTTGCCTTCTCTATACCTCTTTTCAAAACATCTTTCTTCACTCTCGAGAGGCAATCGGAAGCATCCAAGAAACAGTGTTGCGGCGATCTTAATTTCGTCTATAAAAAACAAAACACAACTAAATATAATCAATTTAAAAAAAAGTAAATGCTATTATAAGATTAATTTGAAAAGTACCGTTGATTCAAGCAAAGCGAGCATAGCGTAAACGACATCCGAAGAACAATATTTGAATCTGTACCCATACTGTAGAGTGAAACTGGCACCGATTATGCTATCTATGTTGTACTTTCCAGCTAATTTTTCCATCATCTGCTTAAATTCTTGTCGAAGGTTAAGATCCATCGCTGAGAATTGTTGCCTGGACTGTGCTAAGGGCAATCCCATTTCTGCTAAGAGTTCTTTGAGACGCTGTTCACCTCTGATAGACCAGAGACGTAACGAAGTAGCAGTCGGCATCGAATGTTTTAGGCTTAATTCTACTGTCCAGTGTCGATAAAGAGCTAGTTGAAGACTATGAAGTGTCATTAAGGAAAATAATCTTTTTCTTGTAGATTTTCTACTGCAAAAATAAAATTCAATTTAATAAAAAGGATACTCTTTGTCGTAAGTAACCTTAATTGCACTTTGTTGCAAATTGTCACCATCAACGCCTCTTATATGACTCAGTCTCGAGACGTGCCCTTGTAAATTGCCGCTCTCTAAAACACTTTGTCCGTTTTCAATTTTGTTGAGAATGGCTTGTTCTGTAGCACCGACTATAGCCCACCAAGCCATGTCTAAGCTATCCCTAGACATTTTCCATGTCATTTCAAAAGCCATCACCGCGCTCTGAAAAATAATAGAATGTGTTATATTGTTCTGTATGTCGATTTTTTAAAAATTTGATTTTACATACCGATTTTGCGTAGTAAGTATACTGCATGTAATTAAACAAAATATTATGCCGGTTCTCTTCCCACCTTCGTCGTTCTCTTTTTTTTAAAATGATTTCCTCATTCAATCTCCGTCGTTTCACTTGATTTGATTCGACTGCTTCATCAACTTCCTCATCTTCAGAAGGAATTTCCTCTTCTTCTGACTAAATGAACAGATACGAGAAAAATATAAATGTATAAATTTGTTTAAATTGCTAGAAGCTCAGGTGAGAATTTACGATTCATTACCGATTCATCCCTATATACGTCGTTGTATTCCGGTATTCCTTCCTCTGCATTTTGTTGACCAAGTATCCTAATTTGTCTGTCGTCATAAATATTAGCGAGACTGTACGGTCTATGACTGTCAAGAATAAAAAATACTGTGTGTTCATCCGGCTCCAACAGTTCTACTATGTCTATGCATCCACCACAGTTTATTAAAATTACATAGGACACCTGTAAATAACAGAAATAACAATCACATTTTAAATTCTGGTACTTTGTTAATGTAGCATGTAATTAAGTGAGATTGATCAAGTTTGGTAAACATACACCGTTTACTTCTTCACAGTTTTCTCTGTAGGCTTTTACCAATTCTTCAATGCCCTGTACCGGGACCAATGTGTAGACAGCATTATCATTTTTGAAGAGGGCTTGTAAAATTTTAGATGCACAAATTGCATCCACGTCAAAATTTACTAGGAGGAGGCATTGCTAAAGTAAAAAATTGAAGACAATATTAATTACAAGATTCTGAGTTTTCCCCCTAAGTTTTCCACGATCTAACCTTAAAATTCTAAATTCTAATTCTAAACTAAACACTTACAACATGGGTTATAAAATTAGAATACTTAAGGTTAAAGGATAAAGTTAAAGAAATTGCAAAAACAATTATGTAAACCAAAATTTAGGTTTTCGAAAATATGTGTCACGAGTCAAGTTTGACAACAATGAAATATTATATTCATTATTCATGAAAAGAATCAAAACCATACAATATTTTTAAACAAAAGTTTAAGAAAAATCTGACGAACAAAAGTCCGTTTACATTTTTTAGAAACCTCATGTAAAAAATATTCAATTTTCTTTACAGAAAGAGTATATATAAAACAAACAAACAAATGCAATTACTGGTTTCATTAGTCTTCAACGTCTTCAAGCTTGATCATGCCCTTTCTCAGACTATTTATTTAAAAATACAGTAAATGAATATTTAGAAAAATAAAAATAATTTTGGTAATAAAAAAATACCTTTATCTCGAAGAGTTTGAGAAATTAAGCTTTTAAGACCAAGGGGTGCAAATAACCGTTACTTAACCTCACAAAACATGTTTCAAAAATATGAAAAAGTCTCAGAAATTGCAAATTACTACATACCTTTCCCCGTATTATGTCGTAAAAATCCTTCTGAAGGTCTGAAACAAACATGATGCACTAATTCACGTCATATAAACTTATTTTTTTGGGACTTTAATGCTAAGACCAGCTCAGACTAAAAAGATTCCACTGATTGTTGCTTTTTGCCGCTGAAACACTGAAAAAACGACTGCAGCGTACTCTGAAGACTTAAATTTGAAAAACCTTTTTTTAAGTTGTGACAG
>JAUEJJ010000047.1:7390144-7409822 GCA_032164275.1 Synergus coniferae | reverse complement strand
TGACAGAGATTAGGTTGTGATTAAATGAAATTAAAGCTTGGTAAAGAGATTTTAAAAAGAGTAAAACATAGATGAAATACTCAGAATCTATTTTAAATTATTTTTTATTAGTTTCTTCAAATTGGAATTAAAAAATTGCGTATTAAATGTAGAAACTTTAAAGAGAATTTAAATATAATTTGCCGCTAGATAGCAGCACTTTGTTATTGTCAAAAACAACAAAACATAACCTTACTTTCATCAGTTTCGTTTCAGCCCTTTCAGCACAGCACGTGTATTTTGTGATGTTTTCATAATACTTTTGATTTATTTTGAATAGGAGGTAAATAAATAGAAATTGTTTGAAAATGTCTCGTCGCCCAGAACACTTAGCACCTCCTGAAGTGGTAAGTAGTGAAAAAAATTAATATTAGTTATTGCTTGTTCCGAAATAAGTTTCCAAATTGCGGGGAAAGAATAACTTGAAAATTTCTTTATTTCGAAGAAATTTGACTTTTCTTATTTGCTTATCTCGTCATTATCTATATTATTTAATGTGGCGAGTCATTTTCCAAATGCTAAAACCTGTAAAACATAGAAAAATGTTTAAAATATACTTCATTAATTTTTAGGTTGTGACACTAAAGTTAAATTCAATGATTCAGTTATGTATATACTTTGTTTTATGTATACCAAAAAGATAAATAATCGAATTAATGGGTAACATCCTATGAATTAAATATTATTTTCACTTTTATCCTTAAATAATAAACGATAATTTTCGTGATTTCAGTTCTACAATGAAGTAGAGGCTCAGAAATACACTCAAAAGTAAGTAAAATTTTGTATACATATTTGAGACTTGTTATTTTTACGTTGCAATTATTTAACTTTTAAATTATTAGCTCTCGGATGATGGACATTCAAGTGCAGATGTGTGAAAGAGCTATAGAGCTTCTCGTGTTGCCTGAAGATGAACCCTGCTTCCTTTTAGACATTGGATGTGGTTCTGGTCTCAGTGGTAGTGTTTTAGAAGAACAGGGACATGTTTGGGTAGGAATTGATATTTCTTCCGCTATGTTGAGTAAGTATCATTATAGTTATATAATTAATTAATAATTCTTTAATCTATTACAACCAGAGGTATATTTTTACTTATCTCTTTTCGCAGATGTTGCCGTCGAAAGAGAAGTAGAAGGAGACTTAATTTTAAACGACATGGGCCAAGGAATGCCATTTAGAGCTGGAAGTTTTGATGGAGCAGTCAGTATTTCAGCATTGCAATGGCTTTGCAATGCAGACAAAACTTCACACAATCCCGTAAAAAGAATGTACAAATTCTTTTCTACACTCTTCGCCTCTTTGTCACGAACAGCAAGGGCAGTTTTTCAATTTTATCCAGAGAATAGTGATCAAATCGAATTGGTCACAACGCAGGCTACGAAAGCTGGCTTTTACGGAGGAGTAGTTGTTGATTTTCCAAATAGTACGAAAGCAAAAAAATTCTTTTTGGTACTAATGACTGGTGGTGCTATGCCACTTCCTAAGGCTTTGGGCACAGGAGAAGATAGCAGTCAAATTAATTATAGTTCAAAGAGGTAAGTTATTCATAAATTAATTAAAACTAAAATACTTGATCCTTTTATTAAAAATATATAATTTTTTACATACAGAGAACATATGAAAAAAGTAAGAGGTAAGCCACTCAAAAAGAGCAGAAACTGGATTCTGGAAAAGAAAGAACGGCGACAGAGACAAGGAAAAGAAGTTCGAGTAAATACAAAATATACTGGACGTTACAGAGGGGACCGTTTCTAAGAATATTTGATAATCAAAGTAGGCATAAACAGTTTATTTTACTTATTGTACATATTATAATAAAGAAATAAAGTGCCTCATAAAGCCAAAGTCATATATTTTCCATAAAAAAAGAATGAAAAGTATTTCCGAGTTTGGTGATTATGAGTGATTCGAAAATTTTATTTTGTACAGTATCTTTGCAATAGCAAACAATATTTTTATATATATATATATACATTTACAGTTACACGCTTCCAATCATTGATGACAATCTATGGTTCATGTGGGATCTACTCTCATTATTATAAAATTGCAAGACTAGTGCGACTCTTCGGGTATCAAAAATTGAAATACAGCTTTTCGAATATCTTTTTGCAGGATTTCAGTGAGTTCATTCCTATCGAGCCATCGATGCTTTAATTCTTCTGGCACGCTGCCTTTCACGTATTTTGCTAAGAAGAAGAACACTTTTGCACCGTCGGAACCTTCAATTCTTTTTGCTCTTGGATAAAGGAATTTATAGAAACCTACAGGTGCATTTCCATAAAATTTTACTGTTAGATCGTTTCCACAGGCTTCAGACAAAGCCCTTTCCGCTGCCTGAAAAATTGATTTAAAAAGTTTATGTAGTTTCATGAAAAGTCAAGTTTCAAGTGATATATATTTGCAATCTAATTTGAACAAACCTGTTTCATGGTTTCTCCATCATTTCGGATACTTTGTGGAGGAAGCCACAACAACTCAGTTCCTCTTTTTTGTTCAGTTAACAAAAGTAAAGTGCTATCAAGTTTTCGCTTCAGAGAAGACATAATATTTTTCTCATCTGCTTCTGTAACAAAATATTTACCTCAGTTTAGTTGAAAACTAATAATTTAAAATTCTTCACTCGAAAAAGTTTTCAACTTGTCTTTACCTGTTATTCTGGGACCGAAACTAAATTTCTCAAACTCTTCTTTACATGTATCTTCAAAGTCTTGAGTAGTTTGTTTAACAGTTACTTCTGTGTCTACACTGACTGGTTTGTCTTTCATCCTCTTATCCGCTTCTTCTTTCAATTCATGATTGGATTTATGACTATTTTCGAATTCCAGCTGGGTTAGATGTTCTTGAAACCTCTTTTCCAAATCAGTTAATGGTTTGGTAATAATTGGATGGCGCTCTAAGCAAACTGCGCTTATTAAGTCCCATTTCCACTTAGTAACTGGTGCAGATGAAGTTGAACAACATGCTTCTTGTCGAAGGAAAACTGAAAAATAATTTCACATCAAATTTATTTGAAGTCGTACAATTTTGTTCATTTAATTACATTATTTTTAAATTTCTATTTAAAATAACTAAAAAAGGAATTCAATAAATTTAAGTTAAAACAAAATCGCTGGTGATAATATATGCTATATACATTAGCAAACTTTTTATTGGTTATTTCACTTCTCAAAGAAAATAGTAAATATGGATAATAATTTGTTTACATACCATTAATTACATGTAAGGTGCTTGGAGAGATCAGCTTTAGAGACTGTTTAAACATTTTGATTGATATTTTAGGGTAATTTCTTCCCAGTGTTCAATTCATAAACCTAACCTATAAGTTTTGTTACACAAAATCGACAAAATCACAGATTTTTCAAATATAGGCACTTTCGCAAGCAGATACAATCAACAGTACGGTTTATTCATGAAAAAACTCTTAGAATATATCCCTTAATTGTTTATTTATTCTTGAAAAGTCATAAATAAGTGCTTTCGATATTTAATCACTGCCACTGCTCGGGCTCCTAAAATCTGCCCATTAGAAATGCACATGCGTCAGGCAACGCACCTTATTGGTTATATTTCGCGGGAATTTTTGAAATGTTAAAGCGAATGTTTTTCCAGAGTTTTTCAAGTACTATTAGAAAATTGAGAAATATATGTATATAAAATATGTTTTCACAAATTAGGAAAACATTAACTTCTATACATCTATCGGGTATATTATCAACTACACCTCTATATTTAAAATATTATATTTTAACAAAGTTTAATGTAGAATATAAAATTTAATTGATAAAGAAGCAAATTTTTTGTGATTTAATATTGGAAACACTCATATTAACTCGTTAAATTAAAAAAATGAGCATAACAAAATGAAAGTGTTAAAAATAATTTATTACGATCTACTTATTATCGAAACTATTTTGGTGTGTATTTATTAATATACATGGAATTAAATCCTTGATATCTAAACAAACTGATTCTTAGGTCAGTGTAAAATATAATTTATCCAGTTGTTATATAAATTTACAAACGATAACTTTTGTCTTTATGATTACCTATACGTTATATAACTATTTATTGAATGAAATTTGCTCAATTCGTTTCTGAATTGAACATATAAATTGCTATTGAAACAGACAAACTTTTATCGCACTAACATGTTTTTAAAAAGTTGAAATATTATCATCCTCAAACGTGGAGGGCATCGATTTAAAGATTAAACATAAATCTTGTATGAACAACACTATTAACGAAAATCAGATTCTAATTAATATCAGAATCGTAGTTCCATAAAGCAAAACGTTTTTCCTGTGCGAATGTTTTTTTACACTTGTGCATCTACAATTTAAAATTTACAACTCATTTCTTCGTACACTCAGGTTCTTTCAGAGTTTAATAACTCATGGTTACAACTCACTTAAGGCACAAAAATATAGTGAGAAACGTCATTACTCTCTTCCATTACTTTTGACTGTAACAGTTTGATTTCTAGCCTCAATTTTTCCTTCTTCAATTTCAACATTTCAGTCTCATGAAAGAGTTTTTCCTGTTCGGCTTTGAGAACTGCCAATTGCTCATGCAGCAACTGGTGTCCCTCGTCTTCAGAAAGCACGACTTCCTGGTTATCATTGTTATCGGCTTTGGTTTTCGTAGATTTCACTTTATTCGCTTCACTTTCTGCACTACTATCTATTTCCGATTCTATTTTTGCTTCCTCTTTCATCAACCATATTTTCTCTGATTCCAAAATTGGAGCTGGGGACTTTGGTGCAGGCGACGAAGGGGGTGATAAAACATTTTTCAAGGGACGAGATGAGCTTGCTTTCTTTATTTTTTCTTCTTCACTGGATGGTGCGATTGTTTCTGTCGATAAGGCTACAAAAAAAAACAATTTCGAATTATCATACAAATTTCTATTTCTGAGTAATTTACTTTAAATAATATACCTTCCTGAGATGAAGACTGACTATCGCGTACACTAGAAGACAAGGGGTAATTGTTAAATTCTCTTTCATCAACAAAAACTGATCCATCCGAATTCACAATTGATTCAACTATAACCGAAGGATCGCCGTCTTCCATCACTAACTCTCCGACTATATCTCCATTAACGCTTATTATATCTGAATCCCTTCTGACAGTAACTAGTTGCCCTTCTGTGTTGCTCATTTCATCAACGGATTCTTCCTGCATCATGGGATCGCCGTAAGAATCCTCACCGTCGTTTCCTTCACTCGCTTCCAATTCTGTCGATAAGCTCTATAAAAAAAATGTACACCATAATTAAAGCTTGGATATCTCATGAATCGTAAAGTAATTTTTTAGTTTGTATATATTTAAAACTTACATCTTGGATCCAACTAGATGCTTCATGGTCCGATTTCATCCTCTTTATACTCTGTACCACGTCTTCTTCAGATTCCAAAAAAACCTTTTTCCCGCTTTCTTTACTCTGCATCTTCTCAATATCATGTATTTTTTTAAAAAGTTGATAAGCTCTTTCAGGAGTAATTTCCTTTTTGTGTTTGTTTGCTGCCGCGATATTGAATAAATCCTTGGAGCGCAGAATCTTATTAGTACGTAACCTGACATATTCTTTTAATCGTTTTCTGTCTATATGAAGTCGCATGAGATCTTGAACCTCTTGTCTAATTTCTCCACAAAGCTTTCGTTCCTGAGGAAGGTTCTTGAATAACTCCTATCGATTAAAAAAAAAAGTATTAATGAATTAAATTAATATTTTTAAGATAACCAGAAAAATAATGTAAATATTACCTCTGAAATCTCGTGATTGTGTTCATTGTTTACACTTGTGACTTCCAATTTCGTCCCGTCTTTTGAAGCTCTCAGCATTATATGAGCCGGGCAGTTGGTTCTTATAGATCTGCAGGAAGTTTAAATGTTTTGTGACTCGGAAATAGTAGTTTTATAACAAAAATGGAATTCTTATAGTTGAATACATCTAATATTTTCTAACTTTAAATACAAACTCACTGGGATTGTCTCCTTCCAGCTCCTCGTGGAAGGAACTTTTGACCTCCATAAATACAAGCATACTTGACAGAGTAATATTTCAGTCGTGCACTTATAGGTCGTGCAGTTTTCATGTGAGCTCCATTTACCGTCCGACTATCTCTTCTCCAATAATGCACAAGACTTTGCTTTGAATATCTCTCCAATTTTTGTTCGAGATCTTCATAACTATCAAACATTTCGCCAAGATGAAAAGAGACATCCTCATCATCTACTGCATTTGCATCCATTATCACTCAATTAATTTAAGAGCTGAAAAAAAATGAAAAACATTAATATTTATTTAATTAATAACAAAAAACAGGGTTGCTGCAGAATTCCAGTTTTTTAAATTTTCCAGATCTTGTAACAACCCTGAAGGTTAAATCCTAAAGAGATAATATTACCCATAATGAGGCAGATTTTCATTCAGTAAAAAAGGTAAAAAATTATTTCTGACTATTAAGGTATCAATAAAATAAAAACTAAGTCTTTTTGTTAAGATAATGTACAAGATTTTCTAAGTTAGGATTGTTATTTTTTTGACATAAATATAAAACATAATAGTAATTATGCTTTGAGAAGATTGTGTAAGGGATTGAGGTCGACTCGAGAAAAAATATTAAGGAATAGTGTGATTTTGTTGAAGATTTGGAAAAAGAGCAAAATTACATATATGTATTGTTATTTTTTGAGGTTATGTTTCATTGTGTTTCATTTTGATTGGCGTGGCAGCAACAAGATGGTCGAAAAATTGCCCGTGAGCAAAACACTATTTTCTCGGGAGACGGATGAGTCAGATGGGGCGCGATTTCCCTTCTTCTTATCATTTTTATTTTTCCTAGTGTCAAAATATTCTAAGAAACTCCAAAAGAAGATTGAGCGGAGGCTTTGAGCTTTGAGTTATGAATATTGAAAAAAATGTAGGAAAGGACTACTTACTCCGATTTACGAAATGACGCACTGACTCTGCGGCGCAACTGTACGTTACTGCATTTCAAATTCTTTTTGTTGTTATTGTTATTTCTTGTCAGAAAAAGGCTCAAAACTATTATGGGATTAGAGCGATAATTAATTAAAATCTTAGTCTTTTAATCTATGATTTTGCCTATAATTATTTTCAAACTTTTTTGAAGATGTTTACTAATCAAAAAATGAAAATACTTGTTTTTGATAATAAAAATTATCGTGTATTTATACAATATATAATTTATATAGGTATAGATATACAAGAATATAAACAGTCTTATACACTTTCTCGGTCCACTTTAAAATTGTCAATCGTTGTTTTTTTGTTTATAATTTGAACTAATTGAAAAGGGATAAAAGATAAATAAAATGGAATTGTAAATATTAATATTAATCATCACTCCACTCAGCTTCATTATTTGCATCCATGGGTGGAATCGGCGGCGGTTCGTTTTCAAACCCAGGTGCAATCTGTAAGTTATTTTCTCTCAATAGAACTTCATTAATTTTAATTAACAATCTTTGGTTTTAATTTACCTGCAGAAATTTATTCACATTCGTATTTTTGGTCTGCAATTCCGACTTATTTTTATCCTTTTCACTTTGAATCTCTTTATTTACAACAGACAATTTTTCTGAATTATCCTGTTGATCCTGTTTAACTTCGAGACTGCTTTCATTTAAATCCTCCTCTTCATCTTTCAGTACTTGAATGGTGATATTCTACAAATTAAAATAATTAAAATATGTAAATTAAATTGGTCAGAGAAACTAAAAAGTAATCATGAATTTATCTTTAGATAAGATTTTTTTATTTCTCACTCTTAACGTTGCTGCGATTGTTTCTTTTATAAAACTAGTCGAATAATTCTCTTCAGTAAATTGCTCTAGTAAAGAATGATAGGTTTTGTTCATAATTAACTTAATCTCCTTAGCCTTTCCATTTTTCTGAAACAAAGTACCAAACATTGCCATTTTCATTTAATAAAAAAATTAAGTAAGTCGAAATAGTAAGAAATTTCAACTTACAGAACTGACGTTTTTCTGCGTAGTATTTGCAGCATTTTCGAAAGCTTTACAATCAGTTTTGAGTTGCGATATTTCCCTTTCTAAGGAGGAATTTCTCTTTTGAAAATCGTTTAAAGTCTCTTTAGTTTTCGCATAATCCAAGCTTAATATATCAAAGTCTTGCCTTTTAGCTTTGAGATTTATTTCCAGGTCTTTTATTCTTTCTTTTAATTCCTGGTTAACTTCCTCAAGGTTTCTTTTTTCTTTCACGAGTTGCATTAAGTGCTGCTTGGTGCTATTTAACTCTTCTAAAGAAAGTAGAAAAATGCATCATTACTTTTAAACCTGAAAAAGCAATTACTTTTGAAGCGAAAATATTTATTGTAAATACCTCTGATTGATTTTATTTCTCTTTCTTGCACGGAAATAGTTTCTTGTACTTGATTTTGCAATAAATTGTTTGTGTTTTCTTCAGGAATATTAGTACTTATTTTAGCTAATAAACTTGGGATATTTTTCACTTCAGTTTGAGTTGCGTTTAAGGCAAGCATCATTTTTAAAGTATTTTCTACAGTCTTCTCACTACTTGGCGATGAAGCGTTTTGTAGTTCCAGAACGTGAAACTAAAAAAGATTATATAACAGAATTATTTCCACAAAAAGAAAAATTCAAATAATTATGTACCTTGTCCAATAACTTTTGAATATTGTCCGATATTTTAGACATTCCCATACGAATTTCAGCATTTTGTGTTCGTGTCTCTGACAAAAAGATATTTAAACTTGGATCTAAAGTTGCAGGCATTTGTTGAGCAATAGTTTGTTGGGCTATAGGGAAAGCTTGACCATCCATAGTTACATATTGAGGCTGTAATAATACTTAAATATTAATAATTTGTAGTTTTGTATTTAAATTTGAATAATTTTCAATTTCCTTTTTTCGTTTCTTTACCTGCATTTGAGTTGGTGACAATTGGGGTGCATACACGACTGGAATTAATGATCCTTGGATATTAGGCACTGTAGATGTGTGTGAAGATGATAAAACATGTTTTGATCTAGCAAACTTATGAAAATTATTATCTGTGGTATCTAAAGACTCCTGAGTAGATTGCACCTGCCTTTTAGATGAGTTAGGTTCATTAGAATCTGTCTAAAAAAGTATCCAATCTTAGCTTGCTATAGAACATTCGCATTTTATTTCAAGTTCAATTAATATTCTTAATTTACCTTTCTATGTCGCACCAATCGATCCTTTTTTACCTCGTCCTGGAAATTTGCATGATGAAAAACTTTTAAGTAATTTTTCATAAATAATTCTTAATAAATAAATATAACTTTTTTAAAAAGTTTATAAAAATACCTCGGTGTCTTCAGAATCAGTTGTAGTAGAAATAGATGTTTTAGGAAGAATAGATTGTCCCATTTTTGCCATTCTAGATAATATTGCAGCTTTACTAGACGAAACTGGAGACTTCGCTTCAGAAATTTTTACTTCTGCATCTTCAGTGCTCTCTATGTCTATTATTTTAATTTCAAGGGCAATGTCTCTATCCTTTGGAAATCCAGGCCCTAGACTAATCTACACACGAAGAGAATAATATTCAATTATGATTCAAAATTTCATAAAAAGTTGATTTCATTTTAAAGACGTCTATCTTTATTAAGTTAAAATTACCTGTTTACTAGGCGGTAGAATTAAAAGCTGTCTTAAATTTCTATTTGCACCTAATAATATTCTTTCCCAATTTTCATCGCTCGATATTTCTACTGTCATTATCATTTCTGCACCAGAATTAATTTTAAAAGGTTGTGTAATTTCTGTACTAATTACATAATTAACAGAAATCTTATCTCCCTCTTTTGCTGCAATAGTTTTCTCAGGGGCATTTAAGTCTTGGTATATTAGGGAATGATCCGATTTTTCACGACGTGAAAAGTATCTGGATAATCCTACTTCTCGAGCAAATTCTACACATTCATTAATGTTTTCGAAGAGAATGGACCAATTTTCTTTTCGTGCGTCATAGTAAGTTGAATAATTATTAGCTTGAACGGTATAGGAAAAATCTGGTGAAATTGAAACAACAGATATGTGATTTTGCTTGTTTCTGTAAAGAATTAATTGATACGATCTGATGGAAGCGTTTCCAACGAGGGCGATACCAAGCTTTCCTATCGAAGAATATTGTCCATTTTGACTATTTATTAGAAAAGAATGTGTGTTAGAATTTTAGAATATTTTAAATAAAAATCCAGATATTAAATATAAATAATTACTTACAATTTGAAAGCATGCACAGCCTTTGCAATAATGACTTCCATTTTTGATTCTTGTGCTGATGCAGCATTGTTCTGTTCAGATTGTTTTACTGGAAAATTTTGTTGCTGTGTAGCATTATTGCTTGATGACTTATTCGTTGATAATCCAAATATTGAAGCCAATCTAGAACTAATTTTTTATATTATGTACTTAATAGTATCTATAAGTATTAATATATAGTCCAATAATTTATCTATTGACGTATAATAATTATTAGGTCTATCAGTATATTAAATTAATTATTAATTTAATTATTATTACTTGAATATTTATCAACTTTACTATTAAAAATTGAGTTGAAAGCGTTGAAGTAAAATATAGGTTATCTTTGGTAATTTGTTTTTAACTTCCTTATTCTTACATCTCTGTTACAACTAAGCGATATTTTTATATGAAACTTGTTTCGTTCATTGAAAAGTTTTTGATACTTCCCCAAGTTTTATCAGGAAAAAACAAATAAACAATAATATTTTACTTTTTCACCTTACCCTCCCGAAGGTAAAAAACCGTCATCATCATCTTCTCGAAATATTTTACCCAGATCGGGCAATTGATTTTTACCACTCATAATTATAAATTATATTTTAAAATCGACCTTCTATAGAAATTTTTAGTGTAAAGAAACTTATAACATGATAAAACTGCGATCAAACTTTTGTTTGACAGATAACCTGACACCTGACATTTTTACCACATTTTTACACTGTTAGCAAATTTCTAAATTACCGACAGGTCTTTTTAGTTTTTTTTACGTATACATATGTATACAGATAATTTGGTATAAATTGAAAAACTGGAAAATTGCTTATAAGTACTGCAAATTTTTAAACTTGCAAAATATTAAATTTATTAAATCATAATAGAATAACTGATATAAAGTAACAAAGGTTTTAAAATATTGGTGTAGAGAAATTGTCAAAATAGGAAAGGAACTCTAGGAAAGGATTTTGATGCAAAAATTGGTATTATTTTTATATATTTTCTCCAGAATGCGTATATACAATTTTACTATGGGTTCTTTACCTTCATGAACAAATATCACGTTTAGTATTTATTTCGCTGGCTCAAAGGTGTAATGCTTTTCCCCAGGAGTGGGATACTGCTTTTGCGACTGAAATTTAAGTAATTTAAAGTTAATCTACTTGAATGAAAATGCAATAGCAATTTAAAAATATAAAAGATATAAGTAGAAATAGAAATAATTATTCTAGAATTATAAATTTGGGGTATTTACCACTGGGTTGAAAACTTTGTAATTTTCTCCTATGACAAATAGAGAAATTAACAAACCAATGGATCCAAAGAATGTTAAAAAAATTTCCTTAGTCGAAAATTTTTGTCGAGTTCCTAAGTGGCTTAGTTTATCCGGGCCTAACATATCGAAATCCTCGGGAAGCTGTAAGGATATTCAAAAATTAGATGTCGTAAGTTTTAAATATTTTAATATGCTGTGAGACTCACAGTTTCATTGTAATTCCTTTTCTGAGATGGTATATCGTATGGGTAGTACGGATCTTTTGCATCGTCTCCTATCATAGGCAAATCTGGGTAATCTCCTACACAAAATCCCATCGGATCATCATCAGGATGAGGGACATATTCGTCAGGGTGCAGATTATATTTCTTCGCTGCTTTAATTCTTTCTTCTTCGGTTTTGGGATATGGAGCAGGTGCCCAGTCCTTGAGATTAACTGTAAAATTGATATATTATTTTATTTACACTATAACAAATCTAGTTGAAAATTAATTTTTATTGAAAATTAAAATTATTAAAACATTGCTTTAAATTATGTAACATAACCTCAAAAGTATTCTAATCAATATTTGCAGGTTTGAGGAAAGTATAAAATAAGCAAACAAGTTTGAAAAGAGACATTAGTTATGAAAGCTTACCAGCAGTTCGTACGCTGTTAATAAAAAACGGATTTGTTGATTTAATCGGTAATTGTTTTGAAAGTTTGATAATTTTTATTATCGAAGCCATCTTGCCACCTCAATCGCAAGGGACAACGGCTCAGGCAATCTCAGTATGTATCTCAGATCTCAGGTCTAACATATGTACGAACATACCCCATATACCTATGTATATGTAATAATAGCAAAAATCTAATAAGGAAGTATAAAGACAGTTAATTATACATTAATTAAACTTCGATTTTTCGAATAATTTTGGAAGAATTAATTCAAAATTTCGTTTTTTCTATTCGTGCATATGTCATTTAAATATTGCGCTCAGTAGAATACACATTTGCAATCAATATTTATTACCATTCTTTTTTTCAGACTAAAATGATTTAATTATACCCGATGGTTAAACTATTTATCAATAAAGGCTCATTAATTGTTGATTAGAGAAAGCGTAATATAATTTTTATCATTAACGTTTTCAACTTTTTCGTGAGAAATAATTTGAAACTTGCGGTTTTAAAGACGCGCCCAGTCACGCATGCGCAGTATATTTGAAGAAAAATGGCCAGTAGCGTGCGTTTTTCGTCGATATTGTTTGACGTGTTCATTTCGCGTTTTCAACAAAAAAGCAGTGAGAAATTTGTATGACTGAAGAAAATTTGTTACGTGTTTGTCACTTGAAGTATTCTAAAGGAAGACAAAACGGTAAGATTAGCTTCTGAATCCCTTAAAATGGTTGAAGACTGGGCATTTACACAATGGCTCCAGGTATAAAATGGCCTAGAATTTTCTTGTTTTCATGAACTTTCCACTGAAATTCATTTAAATTAGTATCTTGATTAGGTACATCATGTTTTTCATCGTTCGTGTCATTTTGAATTGTTAAAAAATATTAAGGGTCTCAAATTACATATGAAATTGTACACACACACGTAGCGGCAATTAACCCTAAAAATGCCTGTGTACCCTGTGTACATGTATTGAAGATCCTTCAATTTCGAAACTTAAATACCGTTTTGTGCATAGAAATAAATGTCGGAGATATTTTTTTAAAAGGACGTTTCTTCGTAAAAGATTAAAGGAGAATTGTTCTAAGGAAAAATTTACCTATTTTATTTATTCTTTGCCTCTAGATCAATGACCCGAGTTTCTCGCACTGAGCGTTTAAACTTTTTATGTAAATTTTGTTGCTGATAGCATCTTTTTTATTTTTCGGCAAAAATAAATAAAATACTAGTGTTATTTGCAAATATCCTTTATTAGGAGGAAATATTTTCAGTTTAGGAATCTATTGATCTCGGAGCAGTGTGGATTATAACCATTACATCGTCAATGTATAGGTTAGGTTTTCAAACATACATCAAAGCGTGAACTGATTTTGTTTAATTAATCTAGAACAGTAAGTAAGATTAGAATAATTTTCAAATTTATTGATGACAACTGATGCACAATGTTCAGATATATTATTTTAGACAAAGGTGGCTTGTTGATTCTTTAAATAGAAATATTGGAAATTATTTTCATTGAAGTATAAAACAATTTATTTTTAAAAGCAATTCAATCTTAATGCAAAATGTTCTGAGGTAGTTTATGTTCCTTTTATAAGTTAAAAAAATTATTAACACTTTTTGTTTATTTGAATAGCAGGAGGCAGATCGCAATAACATGGCGAGCCCCTCGCCACAATCCTCGCCCATGCCACCCCCACAGGCCCCGAGTCCTATGGGGCCTCCTCAACAGGCACCATCACCATCAAATCCGCAAGGCAGTCCAATGGGACCTCCTCAACATCATCCTCACAGTCCAACTCAAGGATATCCACCGCCTCCGCCACCTCCTGGAGGACCTCAACAACAACAGCAACAACAACAGCAACAACAATCGGGACCTCAACCACAAAATTATCCACCACATCCTCACCAGCCTTCAAATATGGGATCTCAGGTATGCCTTTCATCTTAAAGATCAATATTATAACTCATAGCCTAGTAAAAGAAAATGCGATAAACAAAAGTCGTGGAGCAGAAAAGATTGATAAACATTGAAGGTAAAAAATAAAAATTTTATTAATGCTTATAGACAAAAGTATTATAGTAAAAGAAAAGTGTCAAACTTTCCATTTAGGAAAGATATATATTCGGTTGAACTAAATCACTTTTTTGAAAAAGTGTCACAAGTTGGTCAGCAATTTGTTGATTGCAAGCTGCAATTACTTTTGGAACCATAAGATTCAATTGTTGGCCTATCACAAAAACAAATATTAGATCAAATACCTCTATGAAAGAAATTAACAACATCAATTTAAAAAAATATTCTTACCAGACGTATCTTGAACAATTCCACCGGCTTCCTCGATAATCAATTTTCCCGCGGCTACATCCCACGCGTCTATACTTTCCACGTGATACGCTTCTACTGCTCCCATTGCTACGTAACATAACGTCAGAGCTGCAGTTCCCAATGTCCTTATTCTGCAAAATATTTTTATTTACATATTTCTTAGAAAAGAAATGCACATACTTTTTTTACAAGTCGACAGAAAAATTACCCATGTGTGCCTTGAATCAAGGCGTGCATTCTTTTGTAAATGCTGACTAGGAACTCTTTGTCTTTTGCTATCCAGGGTTCCATTGCTACCAACGATTGAGATAAATCTGAAAGGGAAACAAGATTAACAAATTTTTTATTGAAAGTGCAATCAAGAGTTTTTGTAAATTTTTGTCACCTTGAACTGTGGAAGTCCTAATTGGTTTTCCATTTAAGAAAGCCCCTCTCTCTCTTCTTGCAGAGAAGAATTGATTTATGAGGGGATTGTAAACTATGCCAATCTCGATTTTTTTCTTTATCAGCAGAGCGATCGAGATACATGTGTGTGGAAAACGGTGAACGAAATTTGTTGTTCCATCTATGGGATCTATTATCCATGTTGGCTCGTCTGTTAAATCTGGTAAAAATCCTTCCTTGGCTACCGTTTCTTCTCCAATGAATCTTCAAACAGAATTATCCATTGAAATATTTGAAAAAGAATGGCTTAGATCATAGATTAGAATATTGATTGTCACTCTCACTTGTGAAGGGGAAATTGTTTTGACAGTTGTCTGACTAGAGTCTCTTCCAGTTTTCGATCATACTCGGTTACCAAATCCCAGTCGATTCCTTTACTTTTTACATTCTTTTCTTTGTCGATTGCTTCGATGATTATCTGAAAATGAATGGTTGGAAATTTCTTTTTTTTTTTTTTTTGTAAAGTTGTATGTAGTTGTCAAGATCATACATTGAAATTTTATTGATTTAACGTTTTAAAAATTGTTAACTATTCTGTTCTAATACCATTCATATTATGTGAATGTATTCATAATTGCTTTAGCAATTTCATTTTAACCTTCGATATAGCCTTGATTCTATTGCTTCTTTCACTATAATCAAGAACCAGATTCCAAACAAAAATCTTTAATCAAACCTTTCCAGCTTCCAGTACCAGTTGTTCCACTATTTTGTAGCACTTGTCCAAGTTCTCCACTTGTGTCATTTTTTCTCTCGATAAAAAAACCACAGATGAAAGATTTAGGTGCGAATAGAGACTGGCGTACTGCTTCTAACCGACAGCGTCTTTTCCGCAGTCGTTAAAACTTAAGAATGAGATACGCTAATCGGTGGGGATAACGCGAAGGTTAGATGCAAATTTGATGCAAGAATTGATTGCGAAATAATTACATTTCCATATACATTTCCCACTATTAGTGTATAATTAATTTCTCGAAATGCTCTTAGAAAAAGTTCGATTTCCATTTGTTTTCTTAGAAAGAAGATTTTCGTACTCGGGATTTCCGTCGAACTTAGCATAATGCATATTTTTCCTCAGTGACAAATCTTTTGTGTGAAGTTAAAAACCAAAACGAAATAAAAAAAGATAATAAGGGCTGAATAAACTTTTAAAATATGTAGTATTTATTGAAGATTGTAAATTATAAAATCAAATAATTGGTTTAGTAAAAAGTGCTTTCTCTAAATATATTTCATTATTTAGAGGATTTTTATCTCTCTACATCAAATCTGTTCTAATCACTGGTTAACTGTTTAGAATTTTCTGAACAGATACTTACATTTGAGAATATTACAAATAAAACTAATCCCTTATGATAATTATTATAATTTGTATAATCCGAATTTCAACTTTGAAAGGAAAATTCTTTTACAAATTAATTTTTATTTTCAATTACTGTACTGTCGGCTTCACGAATAATGTGAAATATGTCATTTGCAATTTTTTCGTTGCAGGCACCAATAGCTCGTGGTTTCATGATGTTTATCTTCTCACCTATAGTCATAAGAATGAAAATAAAAGAGAGTAATTAAAAAAATCTGTAAAATCATAAACAAAGGACTTGTAATTTGAAATTTTAGGCTTGAAGCAATTGGGATATTTTTGATTTAATAGAATATTTAATTCATATTTTTCAATTTAATTATCTCTCGCTAAAAAGTGGTTAGAAATTTTATCGTACCAGTTTCTCGGTCTAAGACGACACCCCCTGCCTCTGTAATAATTAAAGAAGCCGCGGCTATGTCCCATGTAGAGATTCCCGGACCTTCGATATGATACGCTTCGACGATTCCAAGTGCGACGTAGCACAGAGTCAAAGCAGCCACTCCGAGAGTTCGAATTCTGTGAAACACACTAAGGATTAATTAATTTAAATCAACACTCACGTGAGAACTTCTCTTTATCCGGTTTGTCCTTGTTAAACAGTGGCACAATTAACAAGTTTTATTTCAGGAATAAAAAAACATTTAATGACAGATCGTACATGGAACAACTCAATGATAGAGGAACGATTGAACCAATTTTTTGTGTAGCTATATATCTGTAATTCTTAATTGTGGATGATGAGACCTATAACTTACCCTTGAGCTTCTTTAAGAACAGCTTTAGTCCTTGCAATCGTAAGTTCTCTCATGCTCTCTGCTTTCATGAATCCCACTTCCAAACAAACCAAAGCTTTCGATAAATCTAAACAAAATCATAAAAGTCTTTAGAAAATAAATATCATATTGAGAAGTTTGACAGCAACAAGGAGCAATTGAATCCATTCACTTTCAATTACTTAATTTTTTGTACCTTGGATTTTAGACGTTCTGATTGGAGTTCCATTCAGAAAAGCACCTTGACCTTTCCTAGCTGTGAATAGTTGTTCTAAGATAGGATTATATACGATTCCAATCACAATTTCTTTCTTGACAGCAATTCCAATTACCACACATGTGTGTGGAAAACAATGAACGTAGTTTAACGTTCCATCGATTGGATCAATGATCCATGTTGGATCATCTGTCAGTTCTGGCAGAGTTTTCCCAGTAGATTCTTCTGCTATGAACCTTTTCGAAAATTAAGTTTGGATCTTTTTAATACTGTTATAAACCTCTTTTTTAATATTTTAATTTAAGCCAAGTCTACGATTTATTTCGAAATTTTTTATTTCATAGAAGAAACAAATGAGCAGCTGAGATTTATGAACTGAAAATTGTTCATTTAAAATAAAGTAAATAGAAAACTTAGATTTTCACATTTACTTGTGATTAGGGTATTCTTCCTTTACTCTTTTGATTATTGTATCCTCAATCTTCTGATCGTACTCAGTAACTAGATCCCAATTCGAAAGCTTCTCCGTGATTGTCTTTCTTCCATTAATAGACTCTCGTAATATCTGAGGAATTTACATATGTAGCTAATTTCCTAACATTTTCTAAGAATGTAAAATTTATTTAATGCAATAATAACATCTTGAATCACATTTATTTTCTTATTTACATTCTAATTGAGGACTGAGAGTGGCTGCAACATTCTACACAATTATAATTAGTTATACTAATGAATAATATTCTAATTGTATACATTATAAGGTTTTTTTTTATTATTATTGAAAAGTTTGCCCTCAATTTGTACCTATATGTCAAGGCTTTCGAAGATTTGTTCGAAAATATATTTTCTCATTTTGGTTTCAGTTAGTTGTTACTTATTTAAATTGTGATAAACTGGAAACAAATTTTTGAAGAATGAAATCCATTTTTTGAAGCATAGTAATTTAAAAGAAAATTTTTTTTTACGAAATCTTTTATGTATTTTATAAGAGTCTTATTACGTGTTGTACCGAATATCTCTTTGCATTTTGATAATTATTATATAATCGTAGTTATTTTACATGTAAATATTATAATTCCAGGTTTATATTCGATAATTTTATACCTCTGTTTTAACTTATTTAAACGAAACTTACGTAAACACAAGGGCTTTTTCATAGCTTCGAGAAGATATAATTTTTTATTAATGTAATTAAAAACACTTTACTTAAAGGAAATCGTAGTAGTATATTGGGTACTAAAAAATATTTAATGATATTTACTTTTCCGGCATCATGAACAATTTCCAAGGCCAATTCGTAATACAAGTCCTCGTCGGTTTTCGCCATTTCAGTTTCGGTCTGATAAATATCTCAAGATCTGGAGTCCGCCTTGAAAACCGTACAAACTGCAACTGAAGTTCTTACTTTTCTCCACTCGCTTTTTAACTTCGATTAGCGTATTTCATTTCGAACACACCTCACGGTGGTAAAGATTTTGATCACCTGATCTGTTGCTTTTATTATAAATATGAAACGTCATTATTGTCTTATTTCAAAAAAGGGAAGGAGGATCAGGTGTGGCTAGATCTAAAACTTAAATTAAGTCATATCTGCAACGTGAGCTAAACTGTAAACGCTGTCATGAAATTCTTCATTGTTCTCTTGCCTAATTTGATAATAATGTTGAAATTCTTTGATAAGGTAAATGACTGACGATGAGTATGTATCATTGAAGCATATGGAAATCCTTTTGGCAAATCCACATGGAAAGGAGGCCTAAATTTACATAATTTTGATAGTTGACAAAAGATTGGAATTTAATTTTAATTTTCGAGTAAAAAAATACTTTTCAAGTTTTACGGACCATTCTTTTTTTATCTATTGATTAATTTTTAACTGATTCCAAATGTGAAGAAGATTTAACTTTAATTTACTTTTTTATTTATTACTTTTCACCAGTTTCAAATTTTTTCAAATTTTTCTGAATTACTATTCAATTTGAGGTATAATTAAAGAATTTTTAATGACAATTCTGTATTTAGAAATAGACATTTAAATTATGAATTAGATGTTGAATGAAGGTTGAAGATAATAATGTAAAACTTTTCATAATATGATCATTAATATTTATCTACGTATTTTTTTAAACAATTGTGCCCACTTCTGATTATTTTTTTTTTAATAAAAAACACTTATATAAATCATATTTCTAAACGTTTACGTATTCACTAAAGCATCAATAAATTTATCAAATTTGCTCCATATATTGCATTTTACACCGTTAATTTAGCATTCTTTATTCT
>JAUEJJ010000047.1:7371256-7390044 GCA_032164275.1 Synergus coniferae | reverse complement strand
CTTATTCTTTGCTTATACATTTTTCCTCAATTTCTTAGATTTATTTATTCTAATTAATAGAATTTACAAATTAGGTATTTAGACTACGGAAAACTGAATACTTATGTAATAAATTATTAATTCATTTATGAAATTCTAAACTTGAGGAAACTTGTGGGTGATTATCAATAATCAAATCTCAAAATAAAGATTAATAATTGTAATTTTATTGTATGTAGGAAATAGAAACAGCTCGCGAGAAAGAAATGTCATGTAGCAAGTTTGATTTACTCCGAAACGAATACATTCATGCAAATTTATTCATTTCCGCAAGGTGTTTCATCATCGTTTCAATTTTTTTTGTTACACTACTGATCATGAAACGGTACACACCTCAATTGTTTGTATAGTTTTACTTTAAAGAATAAGTCACTTTAGACTCACAAAGACTTGGACTTGGGTTTAAACAAAATATAATACATTTTAGGATTATAGAGTATAGAGAAAAACAATATCACAACTTCTTCAATTACCAAAGAAAGTCGAGTGGAGAAACATTTTTTATTTTAATAGTATTTTTTTCGTTTAACTCGCGTAAATGGCTTCTTCGGTCAAATTAAAAACTCATTACGAGTCATAAATCTGATTACAATAATGCTTGCACTTTTTCAGTTCTTTTGAGTCTTTTTCGTTGAGTTTTTAGATCCGTTTCGATTATCAGTTTTGTGACCTCTTTAACGAGTTGTTCATTTGAGGCAGCAATTATCCCTAGATTTGTTTTCATTAGATTGAAAGGTTGACCTAAAAACAATATTTGCTTAATTATTTTTAAACATGGAGTGAGAGTATATAATCTTTTTTATTGAGAGATTTTTTCTTACAATTGAAAATTTGAATCATAAAAAATTATAATTAAAGAAAAAACTTACCTTTCGTATCAGTGATTGTACCACCAGCTTCTTGTATAATTAATATTCCTGCTGCAACATCCCATGGTTTTAATCCTTGCATTTGATAAATATCTACAATCCCCCTAGCAACATAAGCCAAAGATAGCGCAGCAGATCCGTTTCCTCTAACTCTATTATTAGAAAAATTATTTAATTAAAAATAATTTTTTATTTAGTTCTCTTCTTTTCATTCTGAACTCTTACCCGTGAGCCATCGTTGAAAATGCTTCCATTCTAGCAGCGTATATATCTCTATTTCTAACATTTTCTTGAATCAATTGTATTTCTGTAGATATCAAAGCTTTGTTTATTTCTGTAACAAACAGTTTTTGATTAAAGACTCTCAAAATGAAATTTTTAATTATTTGACTCATTGTGAGAACTTTTAAGAAATTTACCTGTCACAGAGGAAGTTCGTAATCTAATGTCATTGACAAAAGCTCCCTCATTTTTTTTTGCAGTGTAAAGATGACAGTTGACAGGATTGTATATTATGCCTAGTACGACTTCTTTACAGATTGTCAATCCAATCGAGATACAAAACTCAGGATAGGCGTGAACAAAATTTGTTGTACCATCAATAGGATCGATTATCCACGTAGGGTCATCTGTCAATTCCATAAATTCTTTTTCCAAGGCAGACGTCTCTTCTCCAATAAATCTAGCCAAATTTCATGAATTATTTAACAACACAACAAACTCATCTTTAAAAGTAAATGAATTAACTTTAATCTCTTATCTCAAAGGTTTACCTGTGGTGAGGGAATTCTTTTGACAGTCCTTCGATGAGCATATTTTCGATTTCTTTATCATACTTCGTGACCAAGCTATGGTTATTACCATTTTTTGATTCAACTAATTTTTCTGCCTCGAAAACACTCTTGATTATCTTTAAGGAAAAAGTAGTAAGTGTGGGCACATAAAAATGATTATTTTTGTTGAAAACTCAAGAATAAACTTTTCTTCTTTAACAAAATAAACAACAAATAAAGACACAGTTTGTTCTTAAATTAGTTCTATACAATTTGCACTCGAATGATTTTTATAAAACTTACTTTGCCTGCTTCTAAAGTTAAATTTTTAGCAATTTCGAAGTATCTGTTGAGGTCTTTTGAATCTAACATTGTGCACGAGCTTGAAGTATTCGTCTGTACTAACAACTCTAGAAAATTTCTTGTCTGTAACATCGTTCTTATCACTGATATTAGATTGCGCGTGGGTACTTGCATAATCATTCTGGATTATATAAAGGTTAGTTTATTGTTTACATGACGGTTAATCAATTTCAGACATTTGTGATATTTCAACTTATATACGAATTCGTTAGCATTCTTTCATTTCTATTTCAATATTAAACTAAATAATTGACATAAGAGCAAATTCAGTTTTGCCAACTTTAAACTGGCAATAATGTGACGTTATTTTTTTGAATTTTGAATTTATTTAATTTGGCAGACTTTTAGGTCTAAATTGTTAAATTACAAACGGTTTTTTCCATACAGAAAGTATAACTGTCCAAAACATAAAATGCATACTTTTTTATTAACCATTATTGTGGGTACATTGAGAATACAAATAATTAAAATAAATAGAGTACTTAACATTTAATTACAAAATGCAAATCTTATTTGATTTGATAATTGGCATTATATTACTAGAAAAAAGAAAGAGGAGTCGAATTTATAGTTCCTAGAGTATTATTGCTACTAAATTTCAGCTAATACTGCAATCTTAATTTTAACAAATGCATTAAAACCAGTTATCAGTTTTTCAACTATTTTCGCAAATCACGCATATGCTACTTAGCAATTTTTTTTTTTTTTTTTTTTTTTTTACTAATTTCACTAAAAAAACGGGCCTAAATCGACTCCATTTTCAATAAATTACACTATGATGATGTATCTAATTCATTGGTAGTAGTACTTTCTATAGATAATTGCCGCTTTTTAAGCGTTTTATTATCGGCATGTTGGATTAGTTTCACTAAATTTTGTCCTAATTTATTATTACTAGCTGCTATAACTCTTGGCTTCATAATGTTGAATTCTCCACCTGTCATGGAAAAAGTTACGAAATGTTTACTAATTTTTCAATGGAATCTTAGAAACCTACAGAATTTCAAATTTATCTCAACTAGAAGAAATTTACCCGGCCTTACCCGGGATTTTAAAAGATTTCAAATTACTTAAAGAATTTCAATGGATTTTATGAGACAAAGAGATTTTAAAGAATCTCAAGAAATTTTAATATATTTCAAAAATGACTAAAAAAAATTAGATTAAAGAAGTATTTAAAAAAAAAATGAAAAAAGTGACAAACACTTTCAAAATAATTTTTTGACTTCTTCTAAATTATTCCTCTATTTACTTAGATTTTTTTCTTACCCTTTGTGTCAATTACGACTCCGCCAGCCTCTCTAATAATAAGTGTACCTGCTGCTACATCCCATGGCAGTAAATTATCAGTATGATACGCATCTGCTGCACCCATTGCCACATAGCATAAAGTTAAAGCTGCAGAACCCAATGTTCTAATTCCATGTGCAATTGATACAAAAGCTTCAAGCCTACCAAGAATGATATCTCTGATATTTTCTATCGTTGCATATGATGCTTCAATGCAGATAAGAGATTGTGTAAGGTCTAGAATTTAAGAAGAAATATTAATTTTATTCTATTTAACCGTTTTACAAGATAAAGAAAGCAGTTTTTCTAACTATGATTTTATTGCCAATAACAAATATTTGCTTCGATTATTCCATTGGAATTTTAACAAAAGTCAAGAAATATGTAATAAGTTAATTCGCTTCACTGGTAAAATTTTTTATTAATGTGTATTCCAGTTTATATAAATATCAATATAAATCTTAAGTAAAATGGAAAATTGAGGGTTTGTATAAGAAAAAATTGATTTTTTTTACCTTCGACTTTGGAGCTTTGTATACGTTTATCATTTAAGAAAGCTCCGCATCCTCGCCTTGCTGTGAACATTTGTTCTAAAACTGGATTATAAACGATTCCAATTTCGAGTTCCTTGTTCACAGTAAGTCCCACAGAAATGCAGGTATGTGGAAATGAGTGAACAAAGTTTGTGGTTCCATCGATTGGATCAATTATCCATGTAGGGGTATCTGTCAATTCTGGTAAAAAATTTTCCGAGCAAACTGTTTCCTCGCCAATGAATCTATAATTATTGATATTTACTATTATTATATTATCAAACGTGATTTTAATATTTGAATTTTCTATTACAATTCTCATCTTAGTAAAATATAATAATTTACTATAAATTTTATACACACTTGTGGCTGGGAAATTCCTTTGTTAATCCTGAGATAAGGATATCTTCTACTTCTCTGTCATACTGAGTGACTAAGTCCCAATTTCCTCCCTTTGTCTCAATCTGTTTTCCACCTTGGATTGCCTTTCGAATCACCTATAAATATAACGAAGTATAAGAAAAAATGTTTTTGAATAAATCCAATTACTCAAAAATCTGAAAAGATGATTTATCTTCAAACACACATTCTTTTTAAATAAAATACTAAATTTGCCTTGTTGCATTTAACAAATAAGTGTATTTGATTCGAATTGGGCTGGTTTGTGTATTAATCTCATTTATAATATGATAAAAATTTGATGAAAATATTGCTAATTAATCTAATGTTTTAAATAGTAATTCAGAATTGATCTCTTAAATTATTACTTGAGAAATCCAATTAAAAATATTCATTTAAATTACAACAGGTGCATAAAATGTATTTTTTATAAATTTAATTTATTAAATATTTAATCTTACCTGTCCGGATTCGTGGATTAATTTCATTACAAAATCATAACAGTGATTTAATTCCTGTGGTGTGGTCATGGTCACTGGAGAGTTGAAGATTCTTGAAAATAAACAGAAATGAACTTGACACTAAAGAGCCTTGATCGCTACCGCTAGCAACCTCTAAATGTCGTAGATGAAGTAACAACTCGTTGAATGAAGCTCCGTATTTATGGCATAAATGTCATCCCCACTCTTAACTTTTGTCTATTTAATTTAATGCATTGGGTATTAAATCTTTCCAAGTTCTTTTCCACGACCAAATATCCACCATTGGGCAAATTAAAAAATGATTAACTTTATTTTTGAATAATTTACAATTCAAAGCGTTTCATTTTTCAAATTTTAAATTGACTGATTCCAAGATTTGACAATTTTATATTATTTAGTATAACCCAGAGTTGAATTATTATTAAGTAATTTAAAAATGTATTTTGAACGTTTGGAAAGCTTGAATTAAAAAATTTACAATAGATAAATTTAAGAAATTAAACAAAATTGAAAAATTACTAGAATTGTTTAATGTGATTTTTATTATAACTCTGGCTTTTATTTGACCTTTAATTTATTTTAAAATTAAATAAGAACTTTTTATTTTATTGAAATGAACAGAAGCAGTGAATAAGTAATAAAAAATGCAATTCGATTTATATGAACATTAGTTTACTTGCAGTTGTTTGAGGTGCAAGAGATAAAAGTTTCGAATACAAGTGGGAAAGCACGTGGTCGTAGTGTGTCATGAAACATCGAGACCTGTTTTTTTTGTCTGTAGAATATTTGTGAGTTACATGCCTTTTTCACGGATGTAAACGCCAAATATCACGTTCTAACTGCATGCTTCTAATAATCCTTGTTCAGGAGAAAGACAGTTTCCTATATCCAAAACCTAATCTTGAACTGAAGCAAATGCTTATTTTTATTCGGGAAATTTTTCCTAATTAGAAAGAATATTTAGAAAAAAATGATTTTAAATAAAAATATTTTTTAATCTCAAGAAATTTTCCTTTTGAAAGAATGACACGTGTTATTCTTTAATTCACACATTTTACGTCAATATTGGATGTTCTTCGTTTTTAATACTTTCTTGCATAATTCAAGCGAGATGTGATAGATAATTTTCAAAAGGATACGAGGTCGCTAAAGCTTTCAGTCAAATAAAACTGTCAGGGGCAATTAAAAAATGAACTGTCTTTTATTGATAGGGATTTACGAAGCCTTTTTCTCCCCTTTCTATGTATCTGTATTAAAATTGTATCTCTGAGACGTTGGACTTGCGTCTGTTGTAAAGATAAATGTGATAGTGCAAACTTGAGGATTACTTAATAATTAGGTTTATTAGATAAGCAAAAGCTACGTCGTATGCTCTTGAAATTTAATTTCTATCTATTACTCATATATTTTTGTGCTACGTAATTAAATGTTTTGAAATAATCATAATTAAATGCCAATAATGTGGTCCAATGATTATATTTATATTGTAGGTAAACATTAAGACTTTATAATAATAAATATGTAAAACAAATTTAATATAGACGTTAATTTTTTTATTTCAGGGTCAAGGTGGACCACAAATGGGTCCTGGCTGCCAGATGAATTCGCAAATGGGACCTGGGGGACCTCAGAATGCTCAGATGGTAGTGTAATTCTTCACATAAAATACATGTAAGGCGGAATCTGTAAATAGGTCAATAAACTTTTTTAAATTTAGGGACAGCAAGGGCCAGGATCTCAACAAGGACCGATGGGCCCAGGACAAATGGGTCCTAATGGTCCCCAGGGTGGCCATCATATGGTTCAAGGTGGTCCTGGACAAAGTGGACCCAATCAAATGGGCCCTGGTGGCCCACCAGGTTAGTCGATAAAAAATTTTATCAATCCATCGACTTTACTCATTACAAACTGTGACTATCTTTTTAATCCTTTTTTCTCATGATTTAATTCAAGTTGAAATATTTAAACTCATTTGTAATATAAATTTTAATCGCATTCATTCCTTTTCTTAATATGTAACTATAATATGTGTCAAATTTGTAAACATACAAGAAACCATATCGAGGTGTCCCTCTTAAATTTTGATGAAACTTATTATATATGTATATATTTCGTAGGGCATCATAAATTAAACGACACATTTTTTTTATCGACGGAAAAAAACTGTTGCTTAGTTTTTGGTGCCCTACAAAATACATGAGTTTCCAGGGCCGACCATTGGTTGTCTGTCTTTCTTGCTCATTAAGAACGGTAAATGTAACCAAATGAGTTTCTCGCTTGCTCTCATTTGTTTAAATTTACGGTTTTTAATGAGCAAAAAGGACAGACAACTAATGGTTCGTCGACCCTATGCGAATCATCAAAATTAGAGAGACACCTCGATATGTATTTTTTGTTAGTCATCATTATCAATTAGACTGAGTCACATTGGTTAACTACGTAGAATAAACATATTATTGAATTCCGGAACTTTACTCGAATTAATCAGTAGAAATTTCCATGTGAATGAAAAATATGAATTGCCTTCTCAATCCTAATGAGTATTAAATGATATGATTAATTTTTATTTCTTATATCAAGTAGTTTTGAAGTAATAAATTATTTTGGTATTTGCTTAATTATTTACATGCATATAAATATATTTCATACATTTAATGCAGGTCATCAATTTCCTGGAGGAATGGGTCCAGGGTCACAACAGGGACCAATGGGTCCAGGACAAATGGGACATAGTGGTCCCCAAGGAGTCCCTCACATGGTACAAGGAGGTCCAGGACAAATGGGATCAGCCAATCCTAGCGGGCCTGGACAAATGGGCCCAGTTGGCCCTCCAGGTTAGTAATTAAAAAAAAAATTTCAATTCGTTTTGAGTAGTGATGGGTAAGTTACTTTCTAAAAGGATCTAGTTACCGTTACCGTTACATTACGAAAAAAAGTAACTAGTTACTGATATCGTTACCATTTTAAAATGTAACTGTTTCTCAGTTACTCTTTCAAAAAAAGTAATTTTCGTTACTTTTATATTTTAGAAATATATACAGTAAGCAAAATAATAATTAACGTTTATTTCTATCCGTGAAAAGTACAATAGAATTTTAAATTCTGGTAATTTTTTTATTTTTCATCGGAATCCTTTAGCTCTGTACAATTTTGGTACAATTTTGGCTTGTACACTTTTGGTTGGTTTTGAGTTTCTTCGCGTTAAATATTTTACTTTTTACCTTTGCAGGGCATCAATTTGGAAATTTAGGACCAGGTTCTCAGCAAGGCCCAATGGGTCCTGGTCAGATGGGCCCGAATGGACCTCAAGGAGGACATCACATGGCAGGTCCAGGACAAATGGGATCAGGAGGTCAAAGTGGACCTAGTCAAATGGGTCCTGGTGCTCCACCCAGTGCGTTAAATGCATTAATCTAGGGATGTTCGATTCTTCGAAAAAAATCGATTTTTGAATCGAATCGAAATCGAATGAAAGAGAATCGATTCACGAAAAATCGGATTCAAAAGTATCGATTCTCCCAGAATCGAAATCGGTCTGGAATCGGCCAATTAAGAGAGGCTGCATCGTTTCCGTCCCTACAAATTTTTTCTGAACTCAATAAGAAAAAAAATCGATTTTTTGAAGAATCGAATCGGAATTGAACATCCCTATGCATTACTGATTTAACTTCTAATATTTTTGTATATTATAAAACATAATTAATCTAATGCAAATCTGTTTAATTTTATAAAATAAGTAGAAAAAACTACTCTGATGTATAATAATTGTATAATAGCATTCATTTTAATTTATCTTAAATTTGTAATTTTCAGGTGGTATGGGACCTGCACAAATGGGACCTAATGGACCTCAAGGTGGACATCACATTGGAGGTCCCGGACAAATGGGATCAGGAGGTCAAAGTGGCCCAGGACAAATGGGTCCTGGTGGTCCACCAGGAGGTACAATTATATGCTATTAAAATTATTCCTAAAATTAAAATTTATGATTATTAATATTTTTTTAATGTTGAAAATTTCTTTAAAAAGTTATAGATGAACGAAAAGATTGCTTGAATATTTTTCTATAGCTTTCGTTAAATGTTCTGCAATGTACTGCATTGTTCATACACTTGCTGAAAATAAACGATAAGAAAGAGAATGCAGTATTGCAAACTTATACACAGAAATAATTAAACCAGTGAAGTTCCGTGTCTTTAGCCTTCTAAGCACTAATTTCTATATTTTTTCTTAGTCAGTCTGTCGCCTTTAATCTCAGTGATATAAAGTTGTTGTCCCTCTTTAAAGAAGTTGTAAAAATTCAACCATTCCATGCGATTTTTAATATAAAACGAACTTGTACGTAACTTTTTAGAAAAATGTTTATCAGTTTATGACGGAAAATATGGTCTATAGTTTTATGAATTCTCGAAACACATTGGTTTTGTGATCGTGCAGAAGAATTAAAATGTATCAAACGTGGTGAATCTTATGGACGATAATAAACAAGTGTTTTTCGAAGCTATAATCTACTTGTGACTTGCATTATCGTCTGTAACGTTTGATATTTTTTAATCTTTCTCGATAGGTTATCAGTTTTCCTCCTCAGGCGGTCTAGGCCCAGGATCTCAACAAGGACTAATGGGTCCAGGCCAAATGGGTCCTAATGGACCACAAGGTGGTCATCACATGGGAGGCCCAGGACAAATGGGATCTGGAAATCAAGGAGGCCCAGGACAAATGGGTCCTGGCGCACCACAAGGTTAGTTACTTTAATTGTTTAAGCTTCGTAGAAAAACCTACCCAATCATTTTAAATGTTCCTTGATGACATATTAAATAATGCATATTTGAATGGCTGCTTTTAAAATTTTTAAAACTAACATTTATAAACTGCTTATTAGGTCATCAAATGTCCTTCCCAGGAAGTCTGGGTCCAGCATCTCAGCAAGGGCCGATGGGCCCAGGGCAAATAGGCCCTAATGGACCCCAAGGTATGCCTCATATGGTCCAGGGAGGCCCAGGACAAATGGGATCTGCTAGTCAAAGTGGACCAGGTCAAATGGGTCCTGGTGGACCACCAGGTGAATAATTATTAAATGCTTAAGTAGTTTTAAAAAAGAATTTTTAATTTTGCTTCCTCATAAATAATCATTATGAATAAGCAAATCATATTTGCTTCCAGGAAGCAAAGTGCTCATGAATTAGCACAAAAGTTAAACTAGCACAGCTAGTTAAAACTTTGTCGCCTAATCTTTAGATCAAATAGATTTTGAATCATCTAAGCTATCTAGCACTTTATTTTTAAAGTCTTGAATCTTCTGATTTTCAAATTAAAAGTCGTGTAAACATGAAGGTCAAAGAATCTATAAATTTTAATATATCTTAGGAGGTCCGAATCAAATGCCACCACAAATGGGACCAGGAGCTCAGCAAGGCCCTTCAGGTCAAATGGGGCCGGGCGCACCAACTCAAGGTCAAATGGGACCTGGAGGTGCTGGACCAATAGGACCCGCTGGTCCTAGCCCTATCACTCAAATGAGCCAGGCAGCCCCTGGACAAATTCCCGGAGGGCCTCCCGGCCCCCCTGGACCACTTGGACCAGGTCAAGAAAATCTAAGCGCTTTACAAAAAGCCATTGATTCTATGGAAGAAAAAGGTCTTCAAGAAGATCCTCGTTATTCCCAACTTCTTGCTTTAAGAGCACGTCAAGGCACCACCATGGGTGAAAAGCAAACTTTCAGTTCCCAACAGCTGCAACAACTTCGGTAAGCGGTTTGAATTTGATTTTTAAGTTTAATACATTCAGCTGAGCAATTTTAGTTGCATTTTGAATATAATGTTGACAGATAAGAGTGAAATTATGATACTAAAAGTTTGTATTTTTACATTTTACAGTATGCAGATAATGGCTTATCGATTATTAGCTCGAAATCAACCTTTGTCACAGCAATTGGCACTCGCTCTTCAAGGTACGTTGTGTTTTCTAAAGTAATTTTGTATTTCTACTTTTTGGGTGACTACTCTATCTTTTGTTTTGAAAGTTCTTGCCTTGAGTATTTTTGATCTTGAGCTTTATTTTTTTTTTTAATCGCTATGATACGCATGTTGTTGACTATTTAATGTAGAATAGAATTTATAAATATATAAGCTTCCATGTATTTTTGTATAAAGCTTTCAAGTTTTTGAAAACTTAAATTAAAAACAATGACATGCTTTATTCATTTTTGAAAATAGAATAAAAATTAGATATTAATATGTATTTTGATGAATTGTTTATGAATAAATTCAAAAGATTTAGCTTGCTCTGTCTTGTTGCTTAAGATGTAGCAAAGTACAAAAGTAGAGTAGAGTGATCCCTGGACCAAACTTGATTGTAAAATGAATTTAACTAGGTGGAGGTCCCCCTCCAGGTATAGGTCAAAGATCAATGGATCCTTCACAAGGGGCCACAGCTGGTGCACAGGCACCTAATGTCAATGTCATGGGACCCGCAGGTGCTCCGAGACCCGGATCCCAAACACCCCAACAACAGCAACAACAACCTCAACCAGGAGCTAAAACCAACAGGGTAACCAGCCTTTCCAAACCTGCTGGTCTTGATCCACTTCTAATTCTGCAGGAGCGAGAAAACAGGTACAAAATTAAAAAATAAAATTTAAGATTAACGGAAAAACAAATACCTTAATTAAAGCCTAAAAATATAAGGAACGTAAAGGCATTTTTCAAATTTTCATTCAAATAAATATATTTACAGAGTCGCTGCGCGAATTGCTCTCAGAATGGAGCAGCTTAGCAATTTGCCTACTAATATGCCGGAAGATCTTCGCAATCAGGCACAAATCGAACTTAGAATGCTGAGAGTTTTGAATTTTCAACGACAACTTAGATCCGAGGTATGTTTCAATTTTTATGTTTCAATTTTTATGTTTCAAACTTTAAATTATTTAATTTTGAATGGTTCAAATTTAATTGTGCAATTATTTGAAACTTCAATCAATTTCAGATAATGTAAGTCTTTTAATTTTTTCCTTTTATTATTAGATAATCGCCTGCACTCGTAAAGATACGACTTTAGAAACTGCAGTGAACGTCAAAGCCTACAAACGAACTAAAAGACAAGGATTACGAGAAGCGAGAGCTACAGAGAAATTGGAGAAGCAACAGAAACTTGAGGCAGAGCGTAAACGTAGACAGAAACATCAAGTAAGATTTTCCACCACTATCTATTTTAAATCTCCATTTTTTTAAAGAAAATAATCTGATCGTTTGTTGTAAAAATCATTTCTTTTAGGAATTCCTCACTTCCGTTCTGCAACATGGCAAAGACTTCAAAGAATTCCATCGTAATAATCTTGCCAGGATGGGACGTCTTAACAAAGCAGTGCTTAGTTATCATGCAAATGCAGAAAGAGAACAAAAGAAGGAACAAGAGAGAATTGAGAAGGAACGTATGCGTCGTCTTATGGCAGAGGATGAAGAAGGATACAGAAAGCTTATAGATCAAAAGAAAGACAAGCGTCTAGCATTTCTTCTTTCTCAGACTGACGAATACATTTGCAATCTCACGGAGATGGTGAAACAACACAAAATTGAACAAAAGAGAAAACAAGTTGAAGAACAAAGACGTAAAAAAGTTATGGTAAGATATTCTTTTTATACTCTATATTTGCTATCTTCTGAAATCAAAATTATCACGATTATTTGCTTAGAAGAAGAAGAAGAAGGACGGTGAACAAGGAGAAGAAGGAAATCCAGAGGACCCCCGAGTTGGAGTTATTGAAAATGCTACTGGTCGCACATTAACAGGAGAAGACGCACCCAGGGCGAGTCAGTTGGCTGAGTTCTTAGAATCGCATCCTGGATGGGAAGCGATCGAATCTGAAAGTGATGAAGATAGCGATGAAGAGGACGAGGAAGGTGAAGAAAAAAGTAAGTTTGTTGTATGTGAAAATTGTATTATTTTATTGTTTTCTTTTCTTTATTGCTTTATTATTTAATCAAACATTTATGAATGGTGCTTTATTTTTTAGGTAAAGAAAAGCATGCGACTGAAGAAGAGGAGAAGTCAAACAAAACGGTACACAAGGCAAAGGTTGAAGATGATGAGTACAAGACAGAGGAGCAAACTTATTACAGTATAGCGCACACTGTTCACGAGAGTGTTACTGAACAAGCTTCCATTTTGGTGAACGGAAAATTAAAAGAATACCAGATCAAGGTAAATGAGTTTTACATTTGAAATGAAAACCTTTGTATTAGATAAATTGTATTAATTTAATATTTTTACGTTTGTGTTTAGGGTTTGGAATGGTTGGTTTCGCTTTTCAACAACAATCTGAATGGTATTCTTGCTGATGAGATGGGTCTGGGTAAGACGATCCAGACGATTGCTCTCGTCACTTACTTGATGGAGAAGAAGAAAGTTAACGGACCCTTCTTAATCATCGTTCCTTTATCGTAAGTTTATACATATAAATTTCGAACTTTAAAGTATAACTTTCAAGTTTTGAAAAGATTTAGTCTATTAAGTGTTCTTAATTTTTAATTACAATTTATAATGATTCGTAGGACACTTTCTAATTGGGTTCTGGAATTCGAGAAATGGGCACCAAGTGTTGTCGTTGTCTCTTATAAGGGATCACCAGCTGGCAGAAGAACTATTCAATCTCAGATGAGAGCTACAAAGTTTAATGTTCTCCTCACCACTTACGAATACGTCATTAAAGATAAGGGAGTCCTAGCAAAACTCCAGTGGAAATACATGATCATCGATGAAGGTCATAGAATGAAGAATCATCACTGCAAACTTACACAAGTTCTCAATACCCACTACCTAGCACCTCATCGTCTTCTTTTGACTGGTACGCCTTTGCAAAATAAACTTCCAGAACTTTGGGCTCTGCTAAATTTCTTGCTTCCGTCCATCTTCAAATCTTGCAGTACCTTCGAACAGTGGTTCAATGCTCCATTTGCTACTACAGGTGAAAAAGTGAGTCTTGTTTTATTTTCTACCATACTGTCAATATTTGAATATATGTTCGGGGGTTTTCGAATATAGATGCTTTTAAATTAAATTACGTCATATAAAATAAACTGTACTGTATTCAAGCAATTCTTGTGTTACAAACTTAGGTGGAATTGAACGAGGAAGAAACAATTTTGATCATTCGTCGTCTACACAAAGTATTGAGACCCTTCCTCCTCAGACGTTTGAAGAAGGAAGTAGAATCGCAGTTACCTGACAAGGTAGAATACATAATAAAATGCGACATGTCCGGACTGCAGAAAGTTCTTTACAAGTAAGTTTTGTTTAATCTGCACTAATTTTCATTTGAATATTTTAAATTATTAAATACTAATGATAATTTTGATAACAGACACATGCAGAGTAAGGGCGTGCTACTGACTGATGGTTCCGAGAAGGGCAAGCAGGGTAAGGGAGGAGCGAAGGCGTTGATGAATACTATTGTTCAGCTCCGTAAGCTTTGCAATCACCCCTTCATGTTCCAAGCTATTGAAGAAAAGTATTGTGAACATGTTGGGAATCAAGGTGGCATTATTGCCGGGTATGTAACGTAATTATCCAAGCCACAGTTTATCCAATTTCCATCAAATGGAAGAAACACTTCTATAATCTGCTTTATAAATTTATAGGCCTGATTTATTCCGTGCTTCTGGTAAATTTGAATTGTTAGATCGAATTTTACCGAAATTAAAAGCAACCAATCACAGAGTGTTATTGTTTTGTCAAATGACACAACTCATGACCATCATGGAAGACTATCTAACCTGGAGGGGATTCAAATATCTAAGGTTGGATGGAACAACCAAGGCAGAAGATAGAGGAGATTTGTTGAAGAAGTTCAACGATCCGGGATCGGACTATTTCCTCTTCTTACTATCCACGAGAGCTGGAGGTCTTGGTCTGAATCTCCAGGCTGCTGATACAGTCATTATCTTCGATTCTGATTGGAATCCTCATCAGGCAAATATAAATTATATTAAAAATAATTTTTTTAAAAGATTTTAGTGATCACTTTGTTTGTCTTATTCCCTTTATAGATTACAGTTCAACGAAATTAATTAAAATGTTTTACAGGATTTGCAAGCACAAGACAGAGCCCACAGAATTGGTCAAAAGAACGAAGTACGTGTGTTGCGTTTGATGACCGTAAACTCAGTCGAAGAGAGAATATTAGCTGCTGCTCGCTACAAATTAAACATGGACGAAAAGGTTATTCAAGCCGGAATGTTCGATCAGAAATCAACTGGATCCGAGCGACAACAATTCCTACAAAGTATTTTACACCAAGACGATGCTGATGACGAAGAAGAGAACGAAGTTCCTGATGATGAGACTGTGAATCAAATGATTGCCAGAACAGAAGGCGAGTTTGAGTCCTTCCAGAAATTAGATCTTGAACGGAGACGAGAGGAAGCTAAATTAGGATCTCATAGGAAATCGCGTCTATTAGAAGAGGCTGAGCTGCCAGATTGGCTCGTGAAAGACGACGATGAAGTGGAAAGATGGGCCTATGAAGAAGACGAGGATAGGTACCTGGGCAGAGGATCTCGACAGCGAAAGGAAGTCGATTACACTTTCAGCCTCACAGAGAAAGAGTGGCTGAAAGCGATTGATGAAGATGGAGCTGAGTATGAAGAGGAAGAGGAGGAAGATAAAAAGAAAAAGAAGACGAGGAAGAGAAGAAAAAAGGGTGAGGAAGATGAGGAGCCTGCTCCAAAGAAAAGAAGGGGTGGAAGTGGAAGTGATTCGAAGGTAAAGCGAATCATGAAAAAAATTGTCTCCGCAATAGTTAATCATACTGATGAAAATAGTGGTCGATTGCTTAGTGAACCTTTTATGAAGCTTCCGTCGAGAAGAGAACTGCCGGATTATTATGACATTATAAAGAAACCACTTACTATTAACAAGTTGCTGACAAAGATTGAAGAGGGCAAGGTTAGTTGTATTTTTAATTGTGAAATTTTAAGATTTCACTTAACAATGCAGTATTCTGATCGTTTTTGACCTTTTTCAAGGTACATTTCAAATTAATAAAAAATTATACAATGTCTTTGTCTTTACAGTACTTTGACCTTGACGAATTGGAGAAGGACTTTATGCAATTGTGTAAAAACGCGCAAATATATAACGAGGAGAATTCATTGATTCACGAAGATTCTATTGCCTTACAATCTGTCTTTATAAACGTACGGCAGAAATTAGAGGTTGAAGGAGGAGGAAACATGTCTGAAGAGGATAAAGGTAATTCAGCAGCATTTAATTATTTTTATTTATAAATTAAATCTTTTTTTTTTTAGAAAATGCTTTATTTTTAATTAAAAGCCTTTAAGGTAAATGAGCCAGTAATCTTCATTGCTTTAGTTATCGTCAGATGGCTCAATTTTTTCAATAAAACCAATATTCCTGTTGCCACCGTAAGAAAAATTATGATTTTTAGCCAATTTAAATATCCTGGCGTCGAATTAACGATTTGATTACTGAAACAGCCATTTTTGTCCCTGCCGATAACTAATGCATTTGCATTATTGAATTTTAATCGTGCATATAAATTTAATTTAATTAAATATCATATTAAGCAAACCAAATTATATTTTTTAAACTCTATTCTGATCATTTCAATAATTTACAAAAATCGGAATCGTGTTTAACATTGTATTATAAGCATTTAGAATCTCTCATTTTGCTTAAGGTGCCGATTACTAGTGCATTTACCTGACAACTATGAAATTTGTATTTACAGATTGTGAAGAAGTTTCGGATGCAGAATCTAGTGTAAAAATGAAGATCAAGCTGAAAGCAAAGAAAGGCGAAGGAAGAGGAGGAGGCAGAAGAAAGAAATCCACCAAGAAGTATATCTCCGACGACGATGACGATGGTGAGGATAATTAAGTTGCAGGTGATTAATTATTAAACAGATTTTTCGCAGTAAGAATCTTGTGATTTTACGTATAACAGTAACTTATACGTTTAAACACTGGATAGATGAATTTTTCTATAGAGTGAATAAGAAGTCTTTGATTTCCTAAAATAGATTTTTATCCACTACATTCGGTTGATCACGTACTTTTCTGTGGTCGCTTTGTGTACAGTAGAGATAGAGTTGATCTGTTAAAAAAGCCGGTTATGTCGTTTTGTTTATTTGACTCGTAAACCAAAATATTTTAAGGAAAATCTGATTTTGTCCATATTCCAAAATATCAAGTTTATATTTTTCAAACGAGACTTTTTACAAAGAATTTGTGGTTCGAAGATGAAATCAGGTCATTGTACATCACTGTACAATGACCCATAATTTGACACGCATCGAAAATTATTAATAGTTTTTTGCGATTAATTTTTACTGTTAAAAATCAGTTTCTACTGTGTTTGATAGGTTTAAGATACCAAACTTCAGTGCATACTAAGAGAATTTGCATATACAAATGAATTTAATTAATTTAATTTTCAGTTGGTAAAGATTTCATGTGTTTACTAGAATAAGTGTTCATATTCACACAATATAATTAGGTATCATAGGCTTTACCAAGTTTAACTGTAATAATTAATTTTGAAAAGAAATTACAAATTTCTCCTATTATTTTTTAGGCTTCATTTTTTCAACAGGCTAGTTTAGTATTTTTTTACTATACTTCTCTCTGTGTTTCCATTTTGAAGCCTTTGAGATCAATTTAAGACTTTTTAGGCTATTAATGGGATTAAATTCTTTTGTTTAATCTGGTGATCTACATCTACATAAAAGAAAACATGTATCAGTGTAGTTTTTCTGATATTTGACACAATTATTTTCGTTGTAACGTATTCTATATTCATATTATCCTAAGGGAATAAACAAAGTGGTCGAAAAATATCGATTTCCTTTCAATCATCCGAATTTCCTTCCACAGGTTTTTCATAGTGATTCAAAGTCTTTATGTGTGATACGGATTTAAAAATGTACACCGTATGCTTTAAGATAATTATTATTCCAGGGACATGAAATGGAGTTTTAAATTTGTTTTATTTTACAAATATGTAGGATATTTTAAAAATGGGTCTAGAATAAAAATGCTGCTGCTTTGAAAGACAAATATTTGCATAATGAAAATAAGCTGAAGTGCAGTACACTCTCTGTTCCAACCTAACTAGATGATCCTTTCTTCTGACCACCAGACCACGAGAGCAAACGGGAAAAAGTGAAAAAAAAGTGCTAGTCGACTCCATAAATTTCATTCCGTCGCGTTAATTTCCTGTGCGCGTATTCCGAAATTCCTGTGTCGTTTCTGCGTCAGCTTGCTCTACGGAATCACGCATGAGTTGTGCCGCCGCGAGCTTATCCGCGTTCGCAGTTTACCCGAAAAGATTATTCGAGCTGAAAACACCACGTTAATCTGGAGAAAAAAGTTTTGTCTCGTCTAAAAATATTTCCTGGCGCGAAGATTTTTAGCGTCCCGAATCTCGCTGATTTTCGCACATTCAGTTTTGAATGTTGAATTTCAAAATTAATAAATGAAATAAATCGCCAGTTTTTAGTTTTTCCCCTGTATTGCTAGAGTTTTGAGAATGAAAAGATTTTAAGTTACAAGTACACAATTGAATTATTATTTTCTTTAGATTTATTTTCTTCGGTGGATGAATCTTTCTTTGATTACATCGCGTTGGTATTGGAACAGAATTCGGGATTATAAGGGGATTATTTACGCTTTAGGTATACGGGAGTTTGTTACACGTCCCCCGTGGATGCTGGTAATTGATTCTCTCTGGGTGTACCCGCCTGCAAATAGACGGGGTTCTGTTAGAAGCAGGCATATGATGACACGTGTACATACGAGCCCAGCTTACAAGGTTTACTTTCGAGACTTAGACGACCCGGCTAGCTTCGGGGAAGTTTATCTTTTCTCAAAGAATGAAGGCAGAAAACGGTAGAGAATGTTTACCAGCTTCCAGGATGAACCTCTCAAATATATAAGGGTTCTATCACAAATAAAATAAAGAAAATAATAAACTAGGCAATTATTATCTCAGGTAAGAATTGTCCTTAAATTCGTCAATATAATT
>JAUEJJ010000047.1:7307071-7320644 GCA_032164275.1 Synergus coniferae | reverse complement strand
GACGGCGGTGATAACCTAGATTATTTTCAATATGAAATTACATGCACACAACAAATTTTTTTCTTCAATATTTTAATAATAGATTAATATTAATCTATCTTGAAGAGCTTAAATTTTAATAAACCTGAAAGTTTGTTCAAATGTCCAAGATATTTGAACAAATTTTATTTCGAACCGAAATTTCAATTTAATTTTCTCTAAAAGAGCCTTTCGTTTCGAAAAGAAAAGAAGCGTTGGAAACCTTACCCGAGACTGAACCATTGGCAATCAAGTGTATTTGCAAATGCGAACAGTGAAAATTGGAAAAAAACGCATGTTAATGGAGAGTAAAAAGAGCGCAAATAAAATGAATATATTTTTTAATCACCTTGGATTTTCACCCGATGCCAACCAATCGTTCTTGACAGGCGGAGGCACTGGAGTAGAAACAGTGGCCATTGACACATCTCCGATAATTTGAAGCGCTTCTTTGCAAGCATGATACATGCGAAGCATTTCCTCTCGCTTCTGTGCTTCCTCTGGAGATTCTTCCATCATAGAAGACTGAAGAAAAGAGAATGAAAATTTGTATACATTTTTTTATTTCATTTAAAAGCCTACTGAAAAGGGGGTTTCATTGAAATTAAAATTGCAATAACATGATTAAAATTTCTATTGATGGAAATGACGAAAAAGATATGACGGGACTTACAAGTAAAGGAGAAAGGAAAGTTTTCGAGAAATCAGTTTCTTCTTCCTTCTAGGAAACAAAAGGAATTATATAATCAGGAATGTGGAAATAAGGAATGTTAATATGGAAAATTATCAACATCATTTTAGGATTTCATATTAAAAAAGAGAGTTGGAATTTCGAACCTGGTCCCCACTGGCGTAGAGATGTGCCAACAACTCTCCGTTGATGAAGTCCTTCGCGTTATTGATGATAAGGTGCATAATAGTTTTCGGAACTAGATCACGTGTGGTTTTTGTCACGATCTTCATGTAAGAGTCAACCAGATTTCTGATGGTTTCCACTTGACGTTCAAGCTGAGGATCCATAGAAGACTGGGCTTCTGAGCTACCCTGCTTTAGACAGAGAAATGTCTTATTTATCACCTTAAGTCATTTATGAATTTTGTATTAAAAAAATTTATATGGATTTTTCAGTATTATACGATAAACAACATAGTGCTGATAAAAAGAATCTTATTTTCTAAACCAACATTTAGATTTTAGAGTACAATACTGAACAAAACCAATACCAAGATGTCTAGCAAAAATGAGATTTGAAATTCCTATTTTTCCCCTGACAAAAAGAAATGTACATTTCCACAAATTTTGAGAAAACTTCTTCGATTTCCCTGACTTCTCTAACCGCTAAACACCTTGCAATAGGTTGAAATGTATCTTTGCGAAAGATTTCAATGAAAAAATTTCTTTCAGTTCCAAATAATTTTTTCTTCGTTTCAGCAAAATTTTTTCATTAAAAGAATAATTTTCTGAAAGCCAAGCCTATACAGTGCAAAGTCTAAATTAGTGTAGAATTTAATATTCCACTAATTAGTTTGATAAGAGTGTTATAAAAATAATTACTAAACAAAACAAAATTTAAAGAACTAAAAAATATTCTGAAGCGGAGAACTTAAATGTGAATAATTTTTGGGGTTGGTATTCATGTGGGATAATTTAAATGTACTGTACTTATGAGACTAAATATCTAAAATCGTAAGTGGCCGTGAATATTTTCAGTGCTGTTTGCTGGTGTTTTTACCAAGCAATAAAAAGATGTCTAGTGTAATGTCTGAGGTGTTTTGTAAAATAGTGAACATGGTGGACACAAAATCTCAGATTTCATTTTCTTCAGAACTAAAATTTGTGTTTTTAAGATTTATTAACTGTGGCCACCACGTGTTACAAAACTAATCCCAACAGTACCAACCTCATATCCTTCCTTCAGATGAATCGAGTTACAAAGAAAGATAAATATTTCGTTAAACTCTATAATAACAAGAAAAAAATGTCAATTCTACCAATAAAAAGCTGGAAGCAATCACAAAAAAGCGCGATTGACTTGCTTTATCCTAATTTAGTTGTTACAAGGAAATGCGCAATTTTGTAAATGAAACTGGTTAAATCAAACAACACTTAGTTAATAAAAATCATAAACTCGCTTAAAATCCCGATTCCTAACTCACCCGCTTATCCTTATCCTAGAACGAAACGAAAGAGGTCAAAAGCATATAAGAGACTAAATCAATAATTAAATTAAAACTAAACCATAGCATTCTTTGCGAGCTATTATTACTGAATCGATAGCTGAAGATAGATTTAAGATTTTTAGATTTTATCAGGGACAGTCACTGAATTTTCCTGGCGTTTGATTTTGCCTCGGAAGAAAATGAAATTATTTTTTTCAAAAATATATATTCTCATAAAGTTCCTGTCTCTAAATAAAAATATAAATTGAAATTATTTCGCATTTCGGTGACGGACCTTGTTTCTTAAACTAGAAAATTGATTAAAAATATTGAACTAACTTCTCCTTCTCCATTCGCTTGTTCTGTCTGCTTTTCGGGATAAACACCAGCTCTGAGGAACGAAGCTTTCCACGAATCAACATCATCCTGAGTCTCACAACTCAATTCAAGTTGTTTGTAATCCTTATAGACATTCCTGCCCTCAGGATTGAAAAGAGCAAACAAGTGTCTACGAGACATGAAACCCTGCTCTAAATCGCGAAGTTTCAAGCCATCCAGTGGCAGCATATATTTCTTTTCACGTTCCTAGAATCACAAAAGTTATTATGAAGGTTTTCAGTTTTACAATTGAATTTACAACTTTTTAAAAATTTTATTTCGACAATTACCTCCTCATCTTTGAACCAGGAGATGCTTTCAGAGGTCAAAACGAACCAGTAATCTCGGGATCCACCTTTCATGATACCTAAATTGTGTATGCACATGTATCCTTTCCGAATGACCTGATTTCCCAGCGTATGACGCCCGCTTTTTACTGAATTTTCAGAAGTCTGCTGAGCACTGCAACAGAATAAGTATTAAACTGTGAAAGTTTGAACGCAAGTGCTACAACGCACGCCTAATTTCGATCAAGAAAATCACACACAACAAACTTTTTTCTCCAAACATTTTTGTCTGGCTCTATAGCTTTAAAGGTGCATGAAAAACAGAGATTGATCAATATTTAAAGATTGCATTAGAGTATGAATTTGTGATTTAATACTATAAAGACAATGTAGAGTGACCACAAAATCGCATTTTCAAAGTTCCTGACTTTTGCAATAATTTATTATTTTGCCTGACCATTTTGTTATAATTATCACTTTTCGTCCAAAAAAAATTATTTTTTCGTAAATGGAATCAAAATTGTAAGGCAAAATATAAATAAGCCTTGGCAAAATAAAAAATTTCATTTTTAGGGCCACCCATCTTTTTATGTTAGAAAGCGTTTTGTGCTAAATGCCAACAGTGATAAAATCATTGCAGTGATTCAAAAAGAAATTAAATTTCACCTCTTTATAAGCGATAATTAAATTAAAATCATATTTTTATTTTTGGAAAGGATTTCTTTTTATTACAATACTTCAAAGTAAAAGAGTACTTGTAAAAAATGATTTTAAACTTAAAATAATATTAGTGGTGGAAGCAATAGAATGTATGGCAGAAATTTATATGATTAGAAATAAAATAAAATGTTTATAAGTTATTGTTGAAGGCCTAAACTAGAAAACTTTCTGCAAAATTGAACCTTTATAAATTAATTTCTTTAATATAAAAAATAAGAAATTTCGATGATTGTATTTTGTCTGGCGCGAAAAAAAAGGTTTGAAAATCTAGACAGTGCTCAAATACATTGAAACCCTATTTTTTATCGATCATGCATACAGGGAAGAAGGAGCAGACATGCAAATATTGGTAAAATAAAAATGTTGAAGATAATGCTAATTGTACGGAAATTAATTTTCATAAATGTTGGCTCATGCAGTAATTTAAATTGAAACGTAACCAGCAAACGTGCAAAAACATTCGTGCATCAAAAACAGAGCGAACAACTGAAATTTTTTATTTTTCCGTTGACATAGTGCACATACGATTTTACAAAAAAAAAAAAGAGATGATTCCCTTTCTCTTATTTTTAAAAGATTAATAAAAATTGAAAGTCTTACTATAAATGTTTTCAGTATTGTTTATATTTAATTACTTATTAACGATTTAGAACTATCAAATACAGAAAATAAAAAAATTATCGTTGAATAAATTTTGTAAAAAATTTTATAAAAATATTCTATTTTAAATTAATTTTAGTACCAAGATTTGAAGTGTCGCTTGGATAAAAAGTTTGCAGAACACCACAAAAGGTTTAAGTGAAACATAAACAAATTAGCTTTGAAAAGCAAGTGGAAGGAGATAAAAATTGTTTAACCAGACTAAAGTAGAATGAAAAAAGAGCAGAAAGGAGGAAAAATAGAATGTGGTGGAGTTTCTTGATTGCGTGTTGATTGTCTTACCTTGAATTATAGATACTGGCTGCCGCGCTGCCGGTGTAATTAAATAATTGGTTTTATTTGTAACGTGAAATACAGTCAATGCACGTAAGAACATACGTCGGAAATAAGATATGACAAGATCCTCTGGGCAAGGCGTAACGATCAAGCACAATGAAGGAAATCTTTGACGTTTTTCAAAACAAATTTAAATTTCCGAAAAATGATAAACGCATTACGTTTTGCCCATTGATATATATATTACAAAAATCAATGTAAGTCTATTCTCCTAACTTAAAAGCGAATTCAACATTATATGCTACAAAGCATTTTAAAAAATCCTCCTAATCATTTAAAATATTGAATGATACATATCATTATATTTTCGAGAAGTTTTGAAAAGAGCTGAATTCGCTAATAGAATTGGAAAACTTCAATGCAACCAGTTTATAAAGCAAAGTCGATATACATATTAATAAATAAATATCCCTAAAATACTTGGATTAAAATATATTTGCTCAGATTTTAGACTACATATTATGCTTTATTCCCCAGTTGCCTAAAGCTGATTTTTCAGAAAACTAGGATAAAATATACTGAATGAAGTTTTGCAAAATTACAGGAGAATGAGTTACAGAATGTGAAATTATGTACAAAACAGGAGATATATGTAAACTTCTATTTCTATATCAATATCAATTGATTCGTTGTATGCACAATGTCATACGGCTTAGTTGTACATGGTGTACAAAGACGTGATTGAGAAGTTTAATCAACAAGGAAATGTGCCGTTACATCTTGGATTAACTAGAGAAAGAAAACGAGAAAAAGCAACAAAGCCCAAGATTACCAAATAAAGTTAACCTGCACGGGACATGCACTGGCTCAGAAATTATTAGGAATCTGTGTCACAAATTGTGCCTAAGATAAGCAAAAAAGGGGGAATGAGTAGCGATTCTTTTAAAGACATAAGATGATTTCCCCACAAAAGCAATAATTATGATTTTATTCCCTTTTGACTTAGAGGTGATTGCAGAAAATTGTGAAACAATACGACCATGCAGTGCATCGTGTAGGTGCTGAAAACCTACGGGGTGAAAACTAGTCGGAAACTAAAATGTGCAGTGATAACTTTACACCTTGATTCAATGACGACAGAAGTTATAGCTTTGCTGCCTAGCAAATATAATAAGGGTACACTTTGTTCAATCAGTAAACGTCAATACTTTCCCTGAGAATTAAACTTTTTTCTCTCCGTTGTTTAAGTAGCTTTTTTATCTAGTCAGTGCGCCTAAAGGAGTGCTTGCTAAAATAATACTGCGCGATCATATGGAAATTGGTGTAGGGGCCTTATTGAACTTGATGGTATTGACTGAAATTTCACTTACTTGGCGAATCCAATGAAGTCTTCGTGATTTGTGTTCATGTAAGCGAGTTCACAATCAACTAGAAGAACGAGCTGCTCCTTACACATTTGCTCACGTTGTCTTACGTGCGTTGTTATGATTCTCTCTGTCTCTTCCCTTAATCTAGGATAACGTGCCATCTGAAAATTGAAAAGACATTGTTGAGAAGAAGACTTTATATCGATTTTACTAGAATTGAAAAAGGAAAATAGATAGATAATTTAAAAGAAAGCTCACCCGATCTGTACATATGCGTACAACGTTGCTTAGTTCCTGTACGACTAGATCTACACATTTAAGACTAGGCTCCTTGAGCCTATTTATTTGCTTCTTGACTATAGCTTCGAAAGCCATATCGGGAGTGAAGAGACCAACCCTGATACCGTGGATATTTCTAATAGCGAAAGCGATTTCCCGACGGAGTTCCTTCTCATCGAATTCCATCTTAACGATTTCGAATGGGAAACGTTCGTGGAATAATCGATTAATTTTGGCACCTCCGCTAAGTTCCATGGTGTTAATCTGTGCTGAGCCGGAACCCTCGATAGTTCTTTCGAAATCTGATTGCAGCTGTTGTATCATCCTTGAAAAAAAAATTATTATTTTTAAATATGCTAGAATTATTTGAAGTATTATGAGTAGAGAGCCTTGGATTGAATAAATCAATGCACTATTAGTCCTTCAAAAATAAAATAAAAATTAAATTATTTTAACTTAGCTTCTAATTAAAGTTCTTAACTTGATACATATGACTATTTAACATAAACTGATATTTATAGCAAACTTCTTGTTAGACACACTCGAACTTTCAATTTTTATTTAAAAATTACGTTAATGAAGGAAAATAATTGCTGTTAAGAAAATCCACACAAATATTCATTTGGAAATTTTCTCTGCTAATTTAAACTCAACATGCAAGGGCCACGCAATTAGTCATAAAATTCTGTAAGGAGTGCAGAGTACCTACAGTAAGAATTGAATACATCTGAAAAATAAAAGAAAAAATTGTCTAAAATCTCAGGACCCTCCACCCATGAAGAGTAATTTAAAAAACGAAAATATAAAGTGACATTAAGTTTATAAATTGAGTGGAATCACTGAGTATCGATGATACATATGAGACATGAATCAAACGTGACAGATATTTATTGCCTCTAATATTGAATAAAATCCAACTTACTGCAGCATAGCCTTTGTCTTGATAGAAGGATCATCTGGCCTAAAGTGTTTGTACTGTTCCACATCTTTTTCCAAGGTAAGCATCTGTTTTTGCAATCTGTCTCTCAAAGCGGGCAACGTGTCTCTGATGTGATTCGTTAATTGTTGATTGAGAACTCGTTGTAAATATGGAGTTCCTAATCTATCTGCTAAGTGTCGATATGAAGGATGACTGAAAAGAACAAAATATTGAGCTATTAAACTGTAACTTGGATTGAAAATTCACAAAAAAGATTTCATAAGATCCGAAAAAAATGTCCGCACCTGAGGAAGAACTTTCGTTCAGCTGCCAAAGCAGCTTTGATGTCCTTGCGACCCTCAATGTCCTTTTGACTCCTGTTTACTACTCCTATGTATCCTCTGCGCAGCGGAAGTAATTTATTCTCCAGAATGTCCCGCGCATCGGTTCCATCATCCATAAGATCCAGCTTAGTGATGACACCGATCGTACGCACACCTGAAAGTTAAATACATTGTGTAATAATAAGTTGTCTACACTAAATAAAAATTTCAGTCAAATTCAACTTCGAAACTTCATTACACAGAAAGAAACTAAAATAAATAAAGAGATCTCTTGAATTCAAAGTATGAAACGAATTAAACATGACCTGATAAGCATATATTTATATTTAATTCAAAGCTTCTAAACATTTTTTTCACCTTGTGGATCAACCTCCTTGGCAAGTTTAAGGGCATCACTGTTTGCTAAATCTGTGTTGGCTGGCGTAACAGCTAATATAAGACAGTTATCACGCTTGATAAACTGAAAGATCATTCCTTTGATTTGTGCTTCAATATCCGCCGGTTGATCTCCGATTGGCACTTTTGTCAGACCAGGCAAGTCAATAAGGGTCAAGTTGAGAACTAGAAGTTAAAATTATACGATTAATGACTTTCAAATCTGACTTTCTGAAGAGATACGAATTAAATTAATTTTAAGTCTTACCATTAGGAGAATATACTCTCAAGTTAATGGGTATATTAGAAATTCCTTTGTTACCACCAGTAACTCTATCCGTTTCAGCTTCGATCTCTCTGCGGACTTCATCGAAATCGGCGAATTTCTTTCCTTTACAATGCAGAAATTCAGCATATTCTGAAAAAAAACAACACATTGAACAATAGTCATTTCTTCACAAGCTATTGTCAAATTTCTCTGTCTGAACCTTTTCATTCAAAAATTGTCAACTGTCCCAAAAATGGGGTTTTAAACTTCAACCTTTTTATTTACTCAATGAGAATCGAATCTTGATCCTGAATCAATTGGTCAGTCGATCATATATCAATTTAAAATAAGAGTTTATATCCTGAAGCAATATTTCTATTCCAAACGTGGTGTCATTGCACTCAATTTCCTACTTATTATCATGTAAAACTCACAGGAAGCTTGATAACTTCAACGACCGTCAGTGGAGAAGGTATACATTGATTCAAGCAAATTACTTTACGCACTACTTCTGCGTGCGTAAGACATCATTTTTGGAAGCTCAATCTAATCTGAAAAACTCGTTTGAAAATCCATTCAATTAAATACTACTAAATAATTATGTATACCATTATACACCGACAATTTAAATTTGTAAGCGAATTCCTAAAAAGTATAACTTCCTATAAAGTAGAAAGTCATTTTTTTTAATTGTATGTGCTACGATTATTTTCGAATGAGCAGGAAATAAATTCCTCGCGAAATTGAAGGGCATGGGTTAATAACAGCAATAGTAAGTGCAGCACGATGATAAAATATTTGATTCGCTGACAGGTCAATGGGTTAACAGTGTTCATTATGCATCGTGTTAGTGCTTCAATGGCGCAACATCGTGTCACTTACCTGATGCACTTGCTGGGATTCCAGGAAAAACTAGTTACTAAACAACGATTTAACTAGCTCCCATTTAACCCATTAACCTGAGCCTCTTTAAAGGCAAAAAAATTTGATTAGATTTCTATCCTGTGGAAAATTGAAAATTCCTTATATGTCACTGTCTTTATTCCGTCAACACTTGAACATTCCGTGTAAGCATTAAATTTCCGAATTTTTTCCAAATTGATTTCAAGTCCTGAATATTTCCCGGATTTATTGCAATTTACAGATACTAGTCACTGTGAATTAAACACCATAAAGTGAAATTCCCATCATTTTCCCGGTTTCACAGTCCGATCAACACAAGAATAAGTACTCGACAATAAAAGTACAAGAAATGGGAAATGCTGATTCACATGTTTACTGTGGCCAGAAACAAGCATTAGTTCCCTTTTAAAAAAGGTTCCACAATTGCTATTAATGTAACTTTAACATACTACATATGTATGCTTATGCTACGTATTCAAGCGTCCCCCCTAGGCAACAAATTAATGATGTCCATTTGGGAAAAGACCTGCCAAGAGCTAGACGAAAACAAATTAGATACATAAAGTCTTTGTTTATTTTTATTAAGCTGAGTTTGAGATGCTCCTACTTTTCAAGTTTGATGGTAAACTTTATCATCATCCCACTGTGAGTTTAAATTTGAATTCATTAAGCTTAAGAGTCAAAGACTCTTGTGTCAATATAATTGAGATATTTGTTGATAGAATATTTCCAATTATGGATGGGTTGAAGTTTTAAACTTTCACGCACCTAATGAGTAATTCAGATATAAAATATAATAACTATACCTATATTTTGTAGTATAGAAAAAGCCTTACTAGATAAAGACTTTTAAGATAAAGCCTTTAAACCGTACGTGACATTTAATTTCCTATGAACGATAAAAAACAGTGATTTCAATTGAATTTTGGTTTAAAAAATATAAAATATTCCATCCACTTTGGTTATCATTGTTTTCAAATATCTAGCGATAAGACACAATATCCATATTCTTAAAATCTTTATTATTATTAAGATACTCACCAGTGTGACTATTGATCAGCTGTAAAATAAGAGGTCTTCTTGTCACAATTCCGGATCCTCTCGGCAAAAAGTCCCTGAAAAAAAAAAAGAAAACTTTAACACTTGTTTATTTCTTCATTTAAAATTATAAAACACTATACCTTAAATTTTGAAAATAAACTAACATTAAGCATAAGGTAGAAGGCACATGTTATCACCCATTGTTCGACGGAGTTATATAAAAATTATTTTAAAGTCCCTTATTAACTCTCGTTTACTACCGTTATGCTTCAAGTAGCACATCTTGTCGAAACATTTTGTGTATATCGTTTAAAAGAATTCTTTTTTCAAATCAAATAAAATAACAATAAATCTCATTGTAGTCGAGCTACTTTATCTCTAAAATTAGAAAATATCTAATTAAATAATTACATAATAGAAGAAGATAATAAATACGTAAAAAAAATATGAATACTAAATTAAAAACATTAAGAACACTGAAAGTAAATTTATATTAAATAAGAGGGAACAAGATGCACGTCTGCAACTAGCAGGAAGCCCTTCAATTACGTGCATTCTTCAGACATGAAGTTATATACTAATATTAATGCATGATGAAGTTGCTCATTGTTTGCACTTTAATAAATAGAATTCTACAATAAAACTTTGATTCTACTCACAAAGTATTTCTGAAAAAATCATGTTTACATGACACTCATTGTCAGCTATGCCTTAACATTTGTCACTAGGATTTTACATTGAAAACAATTGAATTACATGTGAAATCCTAGTGACGAATGTTAAGGCATATATGACGATGAGTGTACGTCATAAAAGGCATTCCCTTCATTTTCGCTGTAAAAAGCATTCCTATAAAAAATTCTGTTTTGCCCAAAGATTTTACTACTTTTACGCACATTTTAAGATTTAATCTATCCATCAAGACCATTTCACAGTTTTATAACTTTTGAACAGTCTACTTTTAAAATCTAAAATTATCTGAACCTTATTTTATTTTTAATTTTCTCTAATAGAAAAATTACATTAATGGTTAAAATATGTTTCTAAAATTAAGTACCTGAGTACTGTTATCAACTACATATCACAGAACGTTTAATGTTTAATACAGATGTTTACGAATCTAAAAGTTGGAAACAGTTTTCTCTCGTGTGTTAATTAGAAACCAAAAGGAATTGAAAGCGAATCATTTATAAAGCACTTCTACCCAGGATTGAAAGTCTTCATGAATTGTTAATAAAAAATAGTAGATAAATAAATCATTAAAGATGCATTAATAAAAGATTTATTTTTTAATCAATTATAGTTCATCATAAGGTCCTTCATTATACTTCCATCACTATAAGATTGATTTATCATTGTTATCAGTAATAAATCACGAACGGAAGTAGTTCCACCTTTCTCGACCAAGTAAAGTCTTTATAGAAAGAATAATCTATACCAAATGAGGAAAATTCTAACTACTGGATCAATAATTCACAAATTTGAGCGACCAGATTTCCCACAGGCGGGAAAAATGAACGCCTCCACAAAATCAATAGTATCTTGAAGTCAGAGGGAAGCTTATTTACAGTTGACCTTCAAATGTACGATAAATAAGTAATTGATTAATTAATTAATCAACCTTAGTTAAGAACACTTGTCAAAAAGTGAAAAAAGAATTGAAAACTATTATTCGTAATCGACCTTTTATGAATAAAAACTTCAACAATAAAATATATTTGTTAATTCATTCGTCAATAAATTGAATTTAACATAAAGTAATCAAAAGAGTGAAGTCAAATTCTATCAATTTCTTATCAGAAAAAAAATAATAGCGTAAAGTGAGACACTATGCGACTAGAATGTAAAAATAATGTTATAAGGTAGTTGACCCAATTACTGACCTCACATAAAAGGACCCAAATACAAATAGTCACCAAAGAACGTTTAAATACAATCTCGACTAAATTACTCTTTGGAACATGTCTTTCCATCTAAAATCCTCATTTAAAAAAACAACAAGTGCTTTGCTCCAAAACAGAAGGGTAAATTTTGAAAGATTCAATAAGAGTTATAGGGCGAACAAACAACATGAGAGCTGAAAGCGTGACGAGACGACACAGCGTGTCAGAGTTGATCGTTTGACAGCCCACTAGTGGGTGTTGACTCATCACGATCACCATCATCATCATTATTATCATAATCATCAACCTGCAAACGATAAAACGATTTTTCTGGCACGGCCTTCGAACCTTCGAACGTCCGTCTGTCCGGCTGTGATGCGTGCGTTCAAAAAGATCGTTGCGCGGTTAGTGAAGTAGACTTAGTAGACTTAGGGCGTCGTCTTCAGGACCAAACTTGACAAAACTCGCTTATTTGAACAAAATAACCTAGAAAAGTCTTAAGCAGAGGCCGAAACCGCCCCTTCTCGAGGATGTCTCTCCGCGTATCTATCGAATCCTCTAAAGTAGGAGGCGCTGGAGCTGTGTTTCTGATTTTGCGAATCATCAAGAATTAATATCACCTCCTTTCATTCAATTTTTTAAAATATACTCACTTTCCAACGAAATTTTCGAGGACCGAGCTTTTGCCCGCACTCTGGCCTCCCACGACCGCAATCTGCGGAAGGTCCAGCTGCATCGTAACTCCAAGTTGAGTGAAGGCATCCTGGAGTTTGTTCACAATCGGGATCAACTGCTCCATTCCAACGTTTCCTGCCATTTTTTAAAACTATACTCGCCAATTAGCGATCACACACGCACCAGGAAAAAACAACTATTCGTATCACTGCGTCCCGCAGGCGACGTTGGAGTTGAATTGCCACCACCTTCGGCCGTGTTCTCCTCGGTTCTATTCGTGCTGCGCCGATACCAGCAAACGAAAATGAAAATGGCCGTTTCGCGATTAGCGCGACTACAGGATTTTTTTAATTTTTATCCTCATTTTTCGTCTGCCACGAGGCCACACCACAAAATACCGAGGATTGCGAAGATGCTTTTATGATCGCGTTAACGTGATCCAACCTCCGGATTCGAGGACTGTCGAGGACATAACTAAACTGTAACTAAACTAAAGAACTAAACCAATCGATAAGTAAGCGAGCATGCGCACTCACTTTCTGACCCACTTTCCAAACCAAGATAAATCCATATCGCGCTTCCTGTCTTTCTTGAAAATAACCTCTCAGAAAAGGTTTCGCACGATTTTTCTAAAATTTGGGATTCATCTTTAGGAAGATCGAACTTTTAGATTAGATTTTTCTTCGATCACATTAAATTGCTTTTTAAGAATTTAAATCTCGCGCTAATTAATAGTAAATTCATGATTGGTCGCAGATGTTTGCCCTTTTGTGTCACGTGACCAACTTAAGAACGTCAACTCCAGTTTTCTGTCTGCTGATTATTGTGAATTAATTAACGTATGGAATTCTTTAATTAATTGAAAGAAGAGGTTTGTTAATTAGGAATCGAATTTTTTAAGATATGCTGTTTAAATTCTGATTGTTATTCGTCTTCCCTGGAAAAAAGGAGATATTTGCGTCAACCCGGTGATTGAGTGTTGTAGGTGGCGCTCATATTCAAATTGCGGAAAATTCAAATT
>JAUEJJ010000047.1:7286727-7306971 GCA_032164275.1 Synergus coniferae | reverse complement strand
TAATATTAATTATATTGTATGAAATAGTAAATTATAGTTCTTTTTTTCTGATTAAAAAAAAATATTCGACGTCTCCTTCGTAACTTTCGCTTAATTATCTACTCTCTATCTACACTTCTACACATGCTCAGTTCAAGGTCTGTATCTCTGACACAGATATGACAACTATGCTGAGTGGATTGATAAGAGGGGGAGTAGTATCAAGTCAATCGCGTATTTTCAGAGAAGTCGATGTGAGAAGAGCATCTGTTGCTGCAACAAAAAAGAAAATGGTGAGTGCATCCTTCAGAATTCGTTAATTTTTACAAAAAATCGATATTTCAAAAATCAACTCACACAGAATACTTTACTTATAAAATATCCGTAGTTTATAATAAAAATGTAATTCTACACCTTTTAACCTGTTCATTACAAAAATTTTATATAAAAATTATCTACTTCTTTTTTGAAATTATTTAACAAAGTAAAAGATAATCAAAATTTATATGCATTTATTATTATAGTTAAATAGAATTGGGCGTATCCTTATTCTTAATAGCCTTAATATCTAAACCTTGAGTTGCACTTTCACTCAGTTTAATAGCTGAATTTTTATCAAATATGTAAGTTTAAAAGTATAAATAGATGTATTTATATCTGCAAAAATGAATAGCAAGTTGTTATGAACAAAACTTTAATTTATACTATTAATTTAAAAGTACGTTTCAATTTTATTTTAAAATTAATGTATGTTTTCTGTGAAGAAATTTACAATTAAGCAATCCATTGTCTTTTGAAGCAAGACAAATGACCCATGAAGACCTTTCTGATAAGAAATTAAAGCACAACAAAAATTCGATAAATAGAGGTTAATGTAGTAAAGAAAGAAGAATATAATAATTTTAGTGTGTATATAATATTCAATTTCCCAATAGCTATCAATTTTTTAATTAATTGTTTAAGTTTAAATTTCACTTTTTTAATTGTAGTTTCCTTAAGATTTGAATTTCCTCAACTCAACCAGAATTACCTTGACTGTATTTCAATTAGAATTTATACCTGGAGGAACCTTCGTTAGAAAACCTTGTCGAACAATTCGATCTGCCCTTTCATTATCTGTTTGCTCGAAGGTAGATACTTGCTCATTTGTTTTGTAATAACTTCGGATATTAGAGACCTTTCGAACATTATTGTAGCAGATTAAAATCTATTTCCTACTGGTTTCCTCTTAAGATAATGGTCCATGCACAGCAAGACAGAAATAATTATACACCTGCAAAAAGCTGTGGATTACATTTTTTTTTTAGATGGAAATCTGAATTCAAACAAATATTTAAATAATTTTATTACCATTAAGTCTTCTGTACTTTACAGTCGAAACTTACTGAAGAAGAAAGAAAAACTGAACTGGCTCCTTTACTTTCATGTGGCTGGAAAGTTCAAACAGCAAAGGACGCCATATACAAAGAATTCGTCTTCAAAAATTTTAACCAGGTACAAAAAAAAAGAAATTAATATCTAAGTTAACAAGTAAGAAAACAATAAACAAATATATTGTTTTAATTTCGAACCTTCCTTCTACTTCAAAAATTTCTTTACAGGCCTTTGGATTCATGACCAGAGTTGCAATGCAAGCGGAGAAAATGGACCACCACCCTGAATGGTTCAACGTTTACAATAAAGTTAATATAACTCTAAACTCTCATGACGTTAACGGCTTATCTAATAGGGATGTGAAACTTGCAACATTTATAGAAAAAGTTGCCAAATCCGTTGATGAATAAGAAATAAGATAACTCAGACATGATGACAGTACCAAGACCAAATTTTTTAAACTTGAGTAACTAAGATCCTTATATAACTCACAAACTAATTATCTAACGAATTATTTATATGAAAGCTGAATATGTTATGATTTTTTACGTATATTTTTAAGTGGAAATAAAAAAATGGTAAAATCTTACATGAAGATTCTTTATTTGGATCCACGCGACAAGTGCCAGCAAAACTCGAATAATCTGTCAGTAAACCCTAATCAAAGTAATCCTCAATATCGATATTAGGATTGAGTAAATCCGTTCCATAAATACTTAGATCCAGTTGATTAAGAATTAGATTCTCGCACATTTCTTCCAAATCCGTTTCACCGATAAGCACCGCGCCCTGCATTTTGCCATCCTTCAAAATCAATTTCACATACTCCTCACCTTTAGTCATCCTCAATAAAATCTCGTAATCCTGGCTCAACTTCTGCCCATTATAAAGCCCAAGAAGTACAACCTTATAATCAAAGAACCTCGTAACATGCGAAAAAAGCTCAAAACAGAAATCCTGATAAAATTCTTCTTTTCGCAAAAGTGAAAACATCGCCTTCGCAGCATACTGGCCCATTTGATGGGCCTGCGTCCAGAGTCTCATCTGAAACCAATGAGGCGCTAAATCCCAACCTGCAGAACAAACATCGCCTGCTGCAAAAATATCTTCCTGCGAAGTTTCCATTTTCCAATCAACTAGATATCCTCCATCCTCTCCCTTTTTCAAATCTTCCAAACCTACTAAATTTGCATTCGGTGTCACGCCAGTGGCTGAAATTATAAGATCACATCCTACTATTTTGCCATTTGTTAATTCGGCATAAACAGGCCATTTTTCCTTTTCTTCTGGATCTTTAGATTCGCACGAGACACTGGAAACTTCGCATTGATATTCAAGCTTCACTTCAGCTGGCAAAGCTGGAAAATCTTTCAATTTAAAATTATGCCAGTCTGGACCAAGAGCAGGGCCACCTTTTGCAGATTTCTCGCCGAAGACGGAATATCTTGTCCTTTTAAAACACTTATTTTTCTCGAGAGTTGGTTTCTCATTGATACTTTTATCCTTGTTTTGCAGTTTCTCCAGGAAAAATTCAGCAGCGCCAGGATCAACGAAAGTTGCGGAAATGTGTTTATCTTTAATTACCCAAACGACATCGATTCCTCGAATCTTGTATACAATCTCAGTTGCGATTCCGCCATTTCCCACTACCAGAACTTTTCTTGCGCCTTTAACTTTCTGTAGAAAATTGGTAACGGATTCAGTGTCTCTGATCCCAATCACATACGGATTGTTTTCTGCAATTATTTTCGGCCTTGCTCCTGTGCAAAGACAGAGTTTTTGGTATTTAATTACCCTTCCTCCTTCCGTTTTGACGAATTTTTCTTTAGAGTTCACTTCTGAAACAAGATCCTGAACAACTGATATAGAAGAATGTTCTTGAGATATAAATAATGTGTCGCGTTCTTCGACGTCGAATTGAAAGAGCATTTTTCCCAGAGGTACGACATTTGTGATTGCTTTTATGAAAGAACTTGCGGTGATTAGGATGACTTTTTCTTCTGGTGCAAGAAAAGCAATACTTTCAGCACATGTAACACCAGATATTCCTCCTCCTACTATTACAAATGTGCCTTCCATTGGTAATTATTTTTGTTTTAAGGATTTAATTTTCTAACGGAGGAGAAGTTATTTCATTCTGAAGTTAATTTTTTGAAGGTTCGTGTTTGTACCAGTGCGAATAATCATACGATCGATGGGGAGGGTCGAATGTAATTGTGCCGTAGTTTCGCGCTTTCTCCAATGCCACTAGGAGGTTTTTGTATTGTTTCTGACAAATGTGGGTAACTCTGCAATTAAAATAAGATTTTCGTTAGTAAATATTCGATATAATACTAAATTGAAAATACATGAAAAAATATATAACTTAATAAACTGAAAATACTTACCTAGAACTCAACGTTTCTCCGTTATATGGAGAAAGGAATTGTTTCAACAGTTTAGTGTTTCTATGATCCAGAATAAGATATTCATCCCGACAAATCGGACAAGGATTTCCGGTACTAACTACTCCAGATCTCTGTAAATAATAATTTTTAAAATAAAAATTCTTACATTACGAAATTTGGATCACTAAAATAAAACAAAAACAGTTAATCACTCACGATACACGTCTTTCTGGTTTTCCTAGGCACAAATTGGCCTTTAAAGTTCCTCCTGTACAGTTTCCAGACCAGATTATCTCCGTATGTTATTTTGTAGGCTAAAAATTCAAATCGTTTGGGAATCATTTTTTGATATTTGTTGGTCAAATTTTGACTTATGGTGATCAAAATTGAAAAAGTTATATTTATTATTTTATAAAAACGGTAGTATCCAAAATTTAAAAATTCGAGAACTTTTTTAATGTTGATCACGGTTAAGAAAGCCCTTTAAACCTAACCAAAAAAATGTCGTGTATACCAAAACTAACCTTCACTTTCGAGGTATTTTATACTCGTTTCGACAGGAATTTCCACAGTTCGGTCTTTATTTATGTAACTACCGCCCTCATGAGGTTTTTGACTATTTGATGAGCTGCTTTTTTTCAGTTTTTCAAATTCGGACTCGGCTTTCAGAAGACTCGGGGCACGAGAAATGCCTCTTGAAGTTATTACCTACAAATGGGTGAAATTTTGTATTTGGTTCAGAAAAAGATTCTGAATTGTATAATTACCAGTTTAGTTATTCCGTTTAGGCATAATCTTCCTGCAGCTTGGATGTGCGTTGTTAAAATTGACATTTTACTAATAAAAACGTAATTATAATTAAATTCTTTCACGTTCACTGCGTGCTCCGAAACTTGGCTCGTTAAATTTGGCAACAGTGAGTATTTTTAGTACTAGGACAGTCCGCTAGGTGGTTTCTACTGTGTAAAACAGCTGATGACAAATTTGTAAATAATAAACAAAATCTGACAAAAGGTTCCTCATTCCTGTCACAATTATAAAAACTTGTTAGCACAATACTTCAATGCACAGTGAAAAGTGCAAAATGTAAGTTTCTAAATTAAAATTGATTTTCTCGATCACTAATTGCCGGCGCAAGAATGTCACGAATATATAATCTGTACATTTTGATTTTTTCATGAACATAAAAATTAGGAAAAATAGTGATTTTTATTAATAATTTACACTTTTAATCAATTATTATTATTTCTATAGGCCCAGACCATGAACAAAAAAGTCTCAACGTTTTTGTAATATTTCTAGTGGTGATTGTTTTCAAAAAACGATTTTGTGCTCCAGTATCACGTTAAAAATGAATTTTATCAAAGTACTTGAAATACTAACAGGATCAGACAGAAGTATAAATAATTTTAATTGATGAACATAGTAGATAAGAAAATTTTCAATTTATAATTAAAATAAAAACTCTTTACTTTTAGAAAACGCAAATAAAGATGAAAAAGAGAATCCAGGGAAACTACTAGAAAAGGCAGTATCCCTTTTGTCAAAAGATGCTCAAGCTAGTATCAAAGCTGAAATAAGAGAAGTAAATGGAGATATTAAAATATCGTAAGTTAATATCTTTTACATCGACAAATTATTAATTTTTTACCAATTAAAATTCCATCAGAATTTACCATGTCCAATACTAAAAATGTTGTTACTTCAGACAGGAATATCTTTATACAATCTTGTTCATATTTAAAGACTTAGAAAAAAGAGATCTAGGAATTGAGGAAAATTTACTGAGTGTGAGTCAATATCAAACGATTAAAAAAGCATGTGGCATCGCCGCAGCGATTGGAATTACTCCATGTTTATTACCTGGAATAGGAATGGAAAATTTCTCTCTTCATTCACAATTTCCTCAATTTAGTCAAGAAAATTTGACAATCATGCAGGTACGGCTGAAATTTTTTTCAAAAGTCTCTTATAAGATCTTGAAAATTGTTTTAAAAATGATTGATTTTTTTTTTTTTTTAGAAATACGAGAGATTATCCGACACATGTCGGGTATTTTTTGATACTTTCGATAATTTATGTCTTCGACCTGTATTACTTCCTCATCTTGGATTACTATTAGCAGGATTGTTACAATTATCTTTTGCTCCTTTGAAAAAACCAGAACCTGACGATAATCTCAATATTTCAGAAGAAAATTCAGAATTTAAAATAACTAGTGAATTATACTTCAAATTAATAACTGACCAGAAAGAGTTTCACTCTAAATTAGTAAAATTGATCCAAGAATGTCCACAAAGCATTGTCATGAAAGAACTTATGATTTTAAATGGCGCTCAAAAATCACCTAGGTGGTTAAAAACACAATTGAGAAAGTTTTTAATTAATGGAATCGTTCAACCAGATGGAGTAATATCTTTAATCCAAGCAGTTTGTGAAGATACTTGTGAATCTGGAATCAGCTGGGAAAAACTCGATGTTGTGGCGAGATTAATTGCTGCTTCACATAGGAGTAATTCTGAAGATTATTACGATTCAGTTTGCTCACAGGTATATCTTCTTAAAATTTGTTAATTATGTAATTACGATTAATTCCTTAAAAGTAAACTGAAACTATAACTTTCTTCCAGCTGCTGGAGATTTTGACATCAAAAAAATTAAAATATGGCACAACAGTTGCAAATTCTTGTATCTCTTCTCTCTATCAATTCAATCGAGACGTTTGCATCAGGAAAATATTTCATGTGATTGCAGAACCATTATTGATAAATTCAAACAATGAAGAATCAATATTAAAAACAGAAGAAGAATTGTCAAATTGTATAGAAACACTTTCAAAGTGTTTTCTGAGCACTGAAGCTGAATTTAAGAATTTGCCTGTTAATCTTATGTTAGAAATATCCATTCCGTTATTCCATTTGCATTTAAAAGCTGCTAAAAGTATTTCTGCTTATCGTGAAAAAGTTAAGCAATTATTACTAAAAATTCTTTCAGATGAAACCACTAGAGAAATAACATTTTCGGCTTTTCTAGATCACGAAATCTTAGATTCAGAATCTACACAACATTTTGGGAATAAATTATCTTTTGAATTTGGACCATCAGGTGGTTTCAAAATTACTGGAAAGAATGTACATTTGGATCACGAAGAACTTGCAGATTGTCTATTCGATTTGGTTGAATCTAATGAAAATCTTTCCTCTTCTTTATTCAATTATTTATTAAAGTCCCTCTCGAAATTTAGAAACACTCCACACAAGAAAGATAAAGTTTTAGAAAGTGAGATCGATACTATGGAAAGAGTGGGAAAGCAATTAGCAGCTGTTAAACTTTTATCCAGACTATCAAATACCAAAATTGTACAAGATGCTCAGATAAAAAATTCTAGACCACTTCTGTCGTTTGTGAAATCTCTTTTCGAAGAGACACGATCGATAAGTACAAAAGGGGCTGAAGATAATGAAGATGATGGTTTTGACATCTTGTATGTTAGTTTAATGTTGGTGAAGGTAATACTAACCGACAGAGGAAAATTACTAGATTGGAAACCTTTTGAAGAGTTCAGTATATTTTTAGGAAAAGAGAAAAGTTCTGGTGCTATGCCAGAACATGTCATTAGTATTCTAAATGAGATTATCAATATTGTCAGGACCCACTCTATCCCTCAAAGATTTTACGACTTATCAGCAGATTCAAAACGAGAGAGTGATTTTGATAAGGCTCTAAAAGATCTCGCAGATCCACTGCTTCCAGTTCGCGCACATGGAATTATTTCGTTGACAAAATTAGTAGAAGCTTCAAATCCTGATGTTATTGCTAAACGAGATGTCCTTATTTATCTATTCCAAGTGAGTATAGGTTATTCTTTGTAATGACCTGTATAATAATTGATTATATTTGTATAAACAGAACATAACATTTTTAACTCACAGGAAAATCTCAAGCATGAAGATTCATTCATTTATTTGGCAGCAGTAAATGGAGTTTGCGCTTTAGCTATGCACTTCCCACAAAAAGTCATAGAGATTCTTGTTCAAGAATTTATAGACATGCCTCAGAGAACAGGTTCTGGCGAAATCACACCTGAGACGAGAGCGAAACTTGGAGAAATATTGATGAAAACTACAAGGTCCTTAGGTACAAAAATGATTATTTTTTAGCTCTAAAACAGATTAAATTCTGTTTATTTTCCAATTAATTTCTTGTTTACTTACAATTTTTCAGGTGAGATGGCACCGAAGTACAAATGTCTCTTAATAAATGCCTTCTTGTGTGGAACGAGAGATACCGATCCTCTCGTACGATCTTCAAGTCTCTCTTGCCTCGGAGAATTGTGCAAAGTACTTGGTTTTCGGCTCGGAAATCTTATCACAGAGGTGAAAAAAAATCTACTTATGTACAAAAATAAAATTAATAGTAGAATTAATAGTTAATATTAATTAAACTTGATACTCATTCTGTTTCAGATTCTTTACTGTATCGGATGTATAATAAAAACCGATAAGGAATATCAGTGTAGAAGAGCAGGAGTTCTGGTAGCAACATTGTTGCTTCGAGGACTTGGAAAAGAAATGTTAACAAGCTTAGGAAGTGATCTTGTAGTTTTATATCGAGGACTTAAACATTTAAGAGACAACGATGAAGATTCTGTTTTACGCTTACATGCTCAATTGGCACTTGAAGAATTTGACGATGTAGTACAAAATGTTCTATTCGCCAAACCAAAACTCGAGAAAACTTTATTTTTCCTCCACGATTGAAGGCGATGTTGTAAAATATTTTGATATGTATTTTTCTGTATCATGAAAGTTAATATTTAATAAAACTACTAGATCTCTAAAGAAAATATTTATTCTAAAACACCTAAAATCGCTTTTTATACTTCCCTAGGATTTACTAACAGAAGATATTAAAATATTATTATTATGTACATTTAATTATAAAAAGTGCTTTGAAATAATGAAAATCATAACAATGTACAATGATTTTTCGTAGAAAAATTAACTATCACTCGCATAAGCAAATCTCGGAAAAGCTATTGCTCTGCAGATTGAAGATTTCTATACTTTATTTATAAACTAAGAACGGTGAGTACTCATCTCTCTCTACTTTTGACTTTAGCAGGTTTTTATATTTTTTCTATACATTACACAATATAAAAAAAGTACCATCCATTACTAGTCTTAGAGGCTAGTTTTTTTTTCTACTTGGAAAACCTCCACCATATGTTAAATAATCGATTAAGAAATTAATCTGAGGTAAAAATATACTATAATAATTATAATTTTTCCTTTAAAGTCTTTTTCATTTCTCGAATATGAATAGTTATGTAATTTTGAATATCTGGATAGATAATTTGAAGAAAAATCATACTTACTTTCCATTGCAAAAAAAAAGTGCAATGGAAAAATCCATTACACTCAGGTGAAATTGTGATATGGCTGGGTTTTGAATTACAGAAATATTGTGTCCTCTGAAAAAGCTCCAGATAGTCGGATATTGTCGCGCTCAAGACAAACGTATAATCGCTGAGGTTGTGGAGTACATGACGGTGAAGGTCGAGGCGTGACTGCCCTTAATATGAATTCTTTGCTCGAAGGCTTCGGTAAAGATTGATGCCTTCCATCTCCAATTGCATCTACTTCTTCGGCATTCGAAAACGCAGAAGAAACCTAGAAAAAATCCATCTAAATCAATTTAAATTTAAATTTTGGTATAAACTAGAGTATCGGCGATATTTGGTATAAACTACAGAGTCAGCAAATGAATTTAAAGATTATAAGTGAAAATCAAACTCAGTACAAAGTCATTCAACTTTACCTAAAGACTTTAGATTCTTAATATTCACGTAAATTCTACAATACAAAACCTGCTAAATGTACTAACCGGTCCTTTAAAAAAAAATGAAAGAAGTCTGTGAATATGATAATACTGACCTTTTGTGCGTCACAAAATAATTTTATAATCTGTAAACCAATATTTCCTCTCGATCCATTGGGCACAGGAACTTCTTTGCCTGTCATTAGTTGGATAACAAACGTAACAATTTCCTTCGAATCGCAGTTTTCGCCAAATTTGTGTTGTAAGGATTTCACTTGCTCGACCATGCATTCTTCATTTTCTATTTCTCGTACAATATCCTAACAAGAAAAATAATAATAATAAAATAAAAGACTCATACATATATTTTTAAAACTCATATTAAAACTCACCTCATAGAGGTTCATTTTTTGTTCAACTGGTTTGCTCGCGTGTTGCAATTTATTGTGTATATTTTGAACTACATTTTGTATATTTGGACGAGCTTCCACTTTCTGCTCACTGAGAGTGACAAGAGCAGCATGAACAAGAACCGGTAGAAGAAGTTGCGCTACTTGACCGATTCGCTTTGAACTTAAATAGTGGAGAGCTTTCTCTGCTTCTCGCGTGTCATCGAATAATCGCTTTTGACGATAAGCTGGGACAGGTTGTGCTGACTTCCAGGTTGTCGTCCAAGCATTATCCGGTAACATCATTCGCTGAGAAAGATGTCCTGAAATTTTTAATATTTGTAATTAAAACTTTCAAACCTAGTATTGATCATTCAAACTTCACATCTAAGTTTGAAGCAAATTAAAATTTCAGAATTGTGTGTAAGAAAAAATGCGGTAATAAATTAGAGTTGCAGTTCAAAGAAACATTCTTATAATGTGGGTGTGTCAATCAGAGTCTAATTCGCGTCCAGTGGTGAAGTAAGTACAATTACATATTTTGCAAGAAAACTTGCTTCACTACTGAATCAAAACCCTTCAATTACGAGACATTTCATCCAAAGGCGACTATCCTATGTTTCTCAATACCAAGTTCTGCATGTACGATTCTTCTCATTCTGTAATGTAATGGGATATTTTGTCCCAAATTACAAAATTAATAAATTATTACGTACCTTTTGGTTGACCCCACTCGTCCATAGTGTCTTCTTCCACCCAATCTCGTGGCGAATACCACCTAATGAAGTCTTCAAGCACTGCTCCTGGATTTGCCGCCTAGAAAATATTTTTTCAATCATTTTAGATCCACAGGAGATTTTTTATATTATAATTTTCCATATTGACAACATAAACTAATTTTAGCATCAAAGACGACTTAAACCGGATTTGCAGTTAATTTAATTTTCTTTTAAACTAATAATCCCGCTAGCTGACAAGACAAATAGTTAATTTTGCTAGTTTTTTGTTGATTTAAATAATAAAAAGCTTAATGCTGAATATTTTACAAGGGTTATTAAAAATTAAGAAGTTCTTGACTGTAATTATAAAATACTTGTGAAATTAATTTAATAAAACGGAATTACTTTGAAGGACTCCATATCAGAAAGTAAGGAGGCACTCATCAGTCTCGCTCGCATTTCTGTTCCTTGCTTATCCGTTCCTAGTTCCATCATGACTTGGGCATCCTCTTCCAATTGATCTTCAGTTTTTAAAACTGGATCTTGAGTTACTGGCAGGTATAAAGGATCTCCAGTCTGCACTAATCGAAAAGTGGGATGCTTCGCTAATCTTCCCACTGGTCTATTCCATAACAAATGTTTTGCTTTGTTGCTTTTTTGTTGAGTCTCGTCCTCTTCACCAGGAACTGGTTCCTCACTCGAACATTCGTAGAATTCGTCCTCTTCGGAATCTTCAATTGAAAAATAGACAAAATAGATAAATGAAAAAGAAATGTCTTCGGTCTTTCAATCCCCTGAATACAAGACTTTAAAAATTAAAATTCTATGTACTTCAAATCAATAAAACTACACAAAAATTTTTTCTCTAATTCAATTACATAATGACTCTGTATAATTAAATATAATTTTCTTTATGTTTAGAAATTTATGAATGGCAGTGATTAAATCTGAGGTGAAAGCAAACCTACGTGTCAAGGTGGGTGTAAAAACAATAAAAACGGAAAGGCTGTTTGCTTTAGGTGGTATCTCTATTGTCATTTAGTTCACATGCGTTGGTGATGGGGACTGTTGCGTAAAAGCTGTGTGATGCTGGGAAAAGTTAATTTAAGTTAATTACGTTTTACATAGAGTGTTTAGAGAAATTTTTTCTCGGCAATCATGTCGATAGTCCAGCAATTAGAATTAATGGTCGAAGTCTATTAATCAGACTGAAAATAAAATATACTACTGACTCAATAAAATTTGCATCTTACAGTGAAGATTTTCTTTTACAACCAATTAATTGTTTCTTAACTGCAGATAAAGTATTTAAAGAAGCTTTCTCGTAGGTTTCCCAGAAACTCTTCTTGGATCTTAATTTATTATAAGATGATGGAAATTCTTTCTTAAAGAATTTAAGCATTAAAGACTAAATGCCTCACTCTTAAAAAATAAACTTCTTTCAGGATTCCTGATGAGATTAGAACCAATTTAAAATTTAAAGAAAATAGTTAATTATTTGTTGACACATATGTACAGAAATTATTTGATACCTGTTTCTACATCCTTAAATTCCACTTGTGTTACCGCTTCTTCTCTGGCTCTTCTCAACTGGATACAGTGGTTTATCATCTATCAAAGACAAAAAATATACAATTATTAAAATTAATGAATTAAATAATTCTTAAATTAGTACAAAAATTTATTTTTCTAAACTGAGTTTCATAATAAAAATACCTGAAGTTTTTGATGAAGTAGACATGTGTGAACGCAATCCGGAGTTCCAGGACTTAAACTGAAACATAAATAAAAGGATAATTTAACACTGTTATTAACTAGAACAATTTTTATAACAATCTGAATTTTATACTTTATGATCAACCCAGGTCAGTAATTAATTAATTATATCACTTAGCGAATGAAAGACAAAAAGAGGTAATAAAAGTGAAATATAGTGAAGGGCGAAATATCCAGTTTATAATAAGAGAAACGTGCACAGGTGAGATAATTTGCCCGAGAAACATGAAGAAGTAAATTCATGAATATTTGCATATCAATGAAATATTATCACTTCTTAATGCATTTCCCACACTTTAATATTTGGATCAAAGATAGGTGGTTTGTTTTACTATATGCCAAGCAATTGTTTCTTTTATTTATTTATTTATTTACAGATAGTATAATGCAATCTTGATAGGAAAAGGACAAAATTATCGAACCACTTATTTATAATTAAAACAAATGAAAATGTCCAGGACTGGATATACTCGAGCCCGTTTCTAAATTATATATTGGCACTATAAAATATTATATCATAAAAGCGTAAGGCGTAACAGTTCCATTTAAATGCGTTGCTTTTCCTTTACAAAGATAATTTGTCTAGTTGTTTCTCAATAAAAAAGGATTTATTTAATTCAAGGTACAAACAAAGCTCTTTTTGAATTAAGAATAAGTACTTCCATTCTAAGAAATCCCTAATTTTAAGTGGAACCTGTGAACATTAAAATGATAATGAATCAAAAATCTGAAGAATGTTTCACAAAGAAAAGTGAAAATTTAACTGAAAAGGTTGCTGAGTAGTCGATCAACACATTTAATTCGGTGTGAACCGCTATGCGGAAAAGAGTCATTTCTTTGATGAGTCCAGCACTGTGGGCGACAAAGAAGCGGTTTAAATCTTTAAAGTAGGAATTCGAGGTTGCTTCAGGGTCATTCTGAAGATACGGACCATTGCTTTTAACTGGATTGTCTGCGTCCCGAGGGACTATGCACTAAGAAATCAGGGATTCAGATTGCCGAGTACTAGGACTGAATTATATTATTATACATTCTTACAATCTTTTCTACTTCCAAATTTTAGAAATAAGGAATTATCCATAAGCAATTCTCCCAAGGCAATTTATCTTTTCTTTTATTTAAAAAAAGTTAAAAATGACTTAATTTTAAAAATAATATATTTCAAAAGACGCTTCATGGATAAGATTTAGATAAAGTGACCATACATCCTGTTTTTGTCAGGACAGTCCTGTTTTTTAGCAATTTGTCCTGCGGAGGTAAGTGTCCTGTAAAATGTCCTGTTTTTGAACAATATATCCTGTATGTCCTGCCAAAGGGTTTTTTTTTTAAAGAAAAACCAGAAATTACAGAAAACGAAACGCAGAAAATAGAAAATCATACGAGTGAAATAGAGATTGAATCTATCCCTGCATTTGTAACATTTGATAATGTGTTTATTTAAAATATGTTTCATGACTCGAGAGTATTTTGTATATAAGCATATTTTATATTGAATCTATACCCCACCCCCACCATAAGTCAGCATCCTGTTTTTAAGCATTTGAAATATAGTCACTTTAAATTTAGATAATTCTAAATTATGATTCTCGAGGATATTTTTAAATATGAGTCAGTCCTTGATTAATCATCTCGCTAAAATTCCAACTGCTACCCACAATTTTATAAGAAGTATACATTTTGATTTTGATTATTGAGTAGTCAAGGTTGAGAGATTCTTTTTGAAGAATTAGGACGTCATAGTTGTCAAAAAGGGAAGGTAAAGTTTCAGAATGACTCTGTGTGTTTATAGAGAAAAGCAACAGGTGGGCGATGCCCTCAAGGGAAACCCCTGACTACCATCCTCTGGAGAATTCGATGCGTGTGTATGTCTACGCATAAAACGTATTTTTCAACATCCTAAGAAGAAATGAATTCTTCGAGATGTACCACAGCTACTTTGATATTATCTTTATAATTTATAAGAACGTCTGTTTTTCTCTAATTTCATACTCGAAATTTTAGAAACTAAATCTTAGAATTCTCTTCTTAATATTAATTCGTCGAAAATTCTTATCTTCTCACAAGTTTCTCTCTTGTTTGTTTTAAGTCCTTTCTAAAAGGAGCTGAATGCTTGCAATCGTAGGTACGATGCAAACCGCACAAGTTGAACCCTACGAATGCTGTAACGTTCCCTTTTCTCTATGAAATATACATAGTAACGTATATAATGTGTATATATTGCGGCATCTCCTTTGTGGAACTTATAAGGATTAATTCCACAGACTTGCATGGACTCAGAAGATAAACTCGACAACTTGAAAGTCCTGTAAGAGCTAGTTTATTGGTCAATTCTGTATCTGTAACTTTAATGTATTTAAAACGATTTGGTTTCCAATCGATCGCGTTCCTTTTCTCATTAACAAGCGAGAGGCAATAAATAATATGTGGATATAGAGATAAACGATTTCCAGATCGATTTTCTAATGGAAGATTCAGAAAGATAAGTTAAGGTACAGGTTGGCAAAAACTTATGCAAAAAAATCATTCCAAGACTCCTTTTCAATTTATTCTCTGAACATTTTTTCAAGTCTCCTCTTTCAAAATGGAAAAAGAAAAATCATTGATTAAAGCAGACTTTTTTTTTGACGCGGAACGTTGAATTATTGAGAATGTTGTCGAAATTTTTCATCGTCCGTGAATGTCCCACAATTCCACAAAAGTGTTGTGAAAGTCCAGAATGATCAGAATTTAAATCAAGGTGTTAAAGTTAAATGTCCTTGATAATTAAAATATTTCTTACAGATGTCTATTTCCATAATACCGTATATTTGTTTTGAAGAAAAAATGGTGATCTTCAATGAGTAAATTATAAAATATGAAATTTAGGAATACATTGGACTGAAAAGGAATCGTAGATTTTGCAATAATTTCGTTTATTGTTTCTAGTAACTATAATATATAACTTTGATATCAACTTTCTATTTTTATGATCAGAGACTAATGTATATGGCAAACAGTAACTTATCGAGGTTTTATATCTTTATGGATAAATGTATAATTTTAAAGACTACTGGTTGAAAACACTTAAGATCAATTATAAATATTACTGGAAGTTCACATATCCATATTTTTTAGCGTGCATAATTGTATACTGCAAGGGTATACAAACAAATAGTGTGTTAAATAAACTAAAATATATTTCAAGTAGGAAATGACAGAAGTTTAAAAATACTATAAGAATCATCAGAATCGTAAAAAGAAGTAGCACTTTTGGAGAAATTTAAAAGAACGTTAAAAGAAGGAAATAAAGGATGTGAAAAATTATACCCTAGAGTTTGGGAAAGTCGGAAGATGAAAGTTCTTAACATTTATGGTTGAGACTAAAGACCTCTTTGCTAGGGAGGAAATTAAGGATGAAGGTGAAATGAGAAATACAGAAGTAAATATCATTGGAATGAAGAAAAAACATTGTAATAAAAGCGTAATGATCAATTTCCGACTTTTTCGTCTATAGATGACATTGATATGAATATTGATACTAATCACTATATAATAGATCAATTATCTATAATATGATTAACGATTAAAATACAAAACCATGGCAAAATACATCACGAATATGATATTCATTTAAATATTTATTTCCATAAACATTATCGTCAATCTCTTTCAGTGGATTTTGGCGAAGAGAGTGGAAAACTACAGAAAACCTGTCCGAGATGAGAATGAATCATTTATTTTGGTCTTCAGCCTCTTCTGGAGAAAAGATACAAGATTTTGAGGAAGAGATTTCTATTTCTCAACCCGTTTCCTCATCCACTTACTGGTTTCGTGCAAAACGGGAAATCTGAGGCAGTTTAGGGCCGATTGAAGTAAGCAGAACGTATTTTCAGTGCGTGCATGCATGCACTATCGTGTGTACCGGTAGGCATGCATGCACGCACATTTCTACGAATGTAGGTACCGTACGCATATACAAGACTCCTGCACAGGTAGAAATTATCGTTGCCTAACCCTACTCAAGACCAGAGACGCGACTGACGAGAGAATCTCATGGGGTGGGAGTGGAGACTTGGAATGGAATGAAGTGGAGTGGAGTGGAGTACCGGTATGAGACAGGATTCCATGGGGTTCGAAGCCGGCGATGTCCAACGACTGGTTGCAGTCGAGTCTAAGATCGTGTTGCCGATGGCCACCGGGACCACCTTATTAAAGAAAATAAAAAGTTACGTGCACGCGTCTTCGTCGATCGTCGACCCCGTGTCAACGATTTTTTCTAGCACGCGCTAGAATAATTTTTTTCGAATACTGATATCGAAAATTGATACCAAAATTTGATACATACATATCAAAATCTGTGCAAACGGGAAGTAAATTGATACTCCAGAGGAACCAGTACGGGAAAAAGTAAAATAAAAGAGGGGAATCGGGTTCCAAAAGAGCCGACAACAGGTGGATTCAGACTTGTTGAGAGGGTCGAGGAATTCGAAACAGGGATAAAAGAAAAAGGAGAGGAACTGTTATGTTATAGTTACACATGGTGATTCATTTTTTTATACGGAAGGTGATTTTAAGAAGAAATTTTCGAGTGAGGCGCCATGGATGATCTGCACCGGTTGCCTTGAACTACGTCCAAGAAAACAATGAGTGAGTAGGATCATTGCTCCCCAGTTTCCGGACTCTTCGCCATTGGTAGCGTCTTTATTTCGAACGGTGAATAGATCCTCGGTGAAGATATGGATAAAACTTGTTTCGAGTTTATTAACTTCAAAATACCAATGAGGAATCACTCCCAGCAATCAAAGATTTTCAATCATACGTTCAAAAATTAATGGTGTCTTGAGCACTGCTCTTAAAAGGCTCCACAACTTTATTGTTAAAGTTCCTACTTCTTTATTGGTTCTAAATAACGCGTCTAGCATCAAGAATTTCCCATAAGGCAAATTACAGTAATGAAAAACAATTGAAAATTTCCCCTTTTCTTTCTCATGCCATATAGAAAAGTGCGTTACGCGCAAACCGAATGAAAGTACTTGATTGTTATGTCTTAATATGATATTATGCATATGCATGATATTGAGCGGATATAATATTATATGTTTGCATAATTTTACTGCATAACTGCATTAAAGAGTAGGGACAATGAAAATTTGTAAATACCACAGTTTCCGATTTGGATAATGAGCGTGAATTAGACTTGTAGAAGTGATCATGCACAAATTAGATAGGGGAGGTGCGGTTTCTAAGTACAGGCGGAAAAGGGTTATTAAGTGATCTTGAAGATCTGATTTAACTAACGAGCTAAGAATTATAATTTCAAATGTTTTTCCTCGTCTGAAAATTTTAAACTGAATTTTTACACACGAAACTTAATTTTCATCCTTTTTTTTGGAACTCTCTTAATATAAACAGTTATAGAAAGAACCGCTATTATAATTTGAATTTCTCGATGGCTAACTAATCATGGTCTCTGTATCATTACGTAACACGAGTGGTAAATACCCTTCGTTGCATAAGTTGCGTGTCATTGTATCGGACACCTTGAATTCATCGAGTACCTCCATGGCGCCAAAGAAGAGGTGTTTACACGCATGTCCGTAAATATATGTACTTCACACACTCGCTAAAGGTTCGATTAAATCTATCGAGATTCCTCAAACTTCTCAACTCTTCCTCAAATTCCTCGACCGTTTTCACATCACAATTTCAAATGTAGAGAATATGTTCCCACTTAGTAATTCACACTTGGAAATTCTATCTTAACACTAAACTGAAAAAAAATTTCAATAGACAAACCACAATTCTGCACATATTCCAATTGACTGAACAAAATCCTGTTTTACTGCAATTCTGATACCATACATGACTTATATTTTCATGCAGTGTGACATTCATTTTTATGGTGGTTGAATTCTTTAGATTACGGTCTTGGGTGTGGTGATAAGTAAATTTGCTTTTCCCCTCAAGCAACACAGATTTTTTGATTATATGCATAAATTTAGTTTCTTTCTGGATTTATCTGCTATCGTTTTCATCTGTATATTTATAAATGCATGTAATAAATATGCTGAACATGGGAAGGTTAATAGTTGCAATGCCAGTAGAAAAATAGCACATGATATTTTTATGCGATATACTAATGTTAAGATTCCAATCTATATAGTGACTCTGGTTCAGTGTCACAACGCTTAATATCATATGATTCAGGCTTGTAATGGGACAATCTCTATTATATCATATTAAATCTTAGAACAACAATCTAGCAACAATTAGACTGTAAAGAAACTGTTCACATGCAACTTCACAATCAGATCATGGAGATATCTTAGGATGTGATTTTATAATCACAGGATGTGAAGATATTACACAGCTTCCACTGCTTCTCTTCTATTATAGCTCTCTCTTTCCAAAAACCTTTTTCTGCCAAATTATAAATATATGCAAGTACATACAATTTATAACGTTTTATTTTGAAATTATCCAGAGTTTTAATTAACTACTGAGGTATTGAAGTCTCTAGATTAGATTGAAGTCTCATTTAAATTGATACCGAAACATAATTGGACTGGTCCCTATAGAGATCACTTAACTTCTAAGCATCCTGACTTAATAGGACCAATTAACTTTTCTTGAAAGACATACTGTTGAATAAAGGATCAAGTTAACTTCTTCCATCTAATTAATTTCCACACCCTCGGAACTCGTTTAGCCAACTACCTATTTCAGGGTTTTGAAGAGTCATCATAAGTTTGTTAGTTTAGTTCTTGTGGTTGATATTTAACATCTTCTGGTTCTCTGATGGTTAGTGCCCCTGTGTACTTAGAGGTACAACTATAAATAGCTTTCTTCGTTGTTCTTTGTCGGCCGACCTTCAACCATCCTATAGCCATAGCATAGTTGCATCGTTCGGTGAACATGGTACCTCGACCAAGCAAAGATCCTGGACACGTACTGTGTACTCCTCACATATGAGAGCATGTCAATTATTAAAACTTGCTGAATTCGCTCCAATTACTTCAGAATTAATGGAAAGTACTGTTAGCTTGTTAGTACTTTTGCCGTATTTATAGATGATAATTTCGAACAATCCCTCAATTTACATTCTTCCATTATCATTAATATCCTATTTATCATTACATCACTTTTCTTATCGTATTTCTGGTTTCTCAAATGCTTTTCAGACAATGAGTTTTCAATAATGAGTCTTAAATGCAGACATTTTGAATGATTTCAAATCATTTATATTATTTTAAAATTTTGTGATGCAAATCATGTAAAATTGTTCAAACATTTTTCTCTTTCTTTATTCTTTTCTTTGAGTTTGATCATTTCTATTCAGAATTATAAAAACGTATTCAAAAATTGATTAAAGCCTACACATCGTGAGATCCTGAATCGTTTCTTCGAGTCTATTGTATGTACATTGAGAAAACGTGGTGTGCATATGAAGCAGGGTATTTTTTTGTGAGGTCTGCAAAGGATTCTCTTTTCTTCAACGATGATCAAGGAACAAAAAGAATTATATATGTATATACTTCGGCACGAATAGAATTCTAAATGTCAAGGGGTGTCCAGACTTATTGTACAGCTTTATAAGAACTGTTTGTTTTGAAAGTGCTTTAAAAAACATTTCTAATTTGTGTATATTCTTATAGATTCGCGAAGGAATAAGCCGAATTTTTTGTATGAGTTTAAAATCTCTTTTCTCAGCATAATGCAGGCAAAATAACGAGCAAAATAATATATAGCAGCAAGTCTCTGTCTACTTCCTTCCTGGGTGTGAGCATTCACGTAAATTGCCCAATAAGTCTTAAAGAAAGA
>JAUEJJ010000047.1:7263519-7286627 GCA_032164275.1 Synergus coniferae | reverse complement strand
ATAGCAGCAAGTCTCTGTCTACTTCCTTCCTGGGTGTGAGCATTCACGTAAATTGCCCAATAAGTCTTAAAGAAAGACATATATGGGTCATTACGTCTAGGTTCGCCAAATGCGCTTGAAAGTTTTTGTAGCGTGGATATTATGCCGATTTCGACGTGCTCGAAATTAAGAAAATGGCTTCTAACCTACATCCCAAGACGCTGGGAAACTAAGTTTGCCTCGAACCGAGGAGTTCTCATTTCCGGAGCCGTTTCTCAGCTTCCGCCCTCTGAAGCTCCCTAATCGGGAACTCATCGGTTGTCCACGATTTTCAAGAATTATAAAAAAATAATTACCGGTGATTGGCTTACTAAGGTCCATCGAAGGTCCTCTTTAATTTCACACGAAAAGAACTTTCTCTCACGTATGCAATTCAACTCTTTATGTTTCCAGATATACTTATTACGGATTTTTGTTATGATCACTTTCTCTCGGGATTTTATATTTTTATAATCCGACAAACATCAAATTGCTCAGATGGTAGCTGTTATGTTATTATGTTTATATGGAGAAAATGCTCGCTTTGCTTGACTAGGCTTCAATAACAGTAAATTATGACGTTGGAAAATGGTTAATTAGTGCATTTGAAAAGGTCTTTTCAAAATTTATTGCAATGAAGCAATTATTGCAGAGAATAGTAAGGCAATTGTAACGCTATTATAAATTAAACAAAGACGTGCAAAAACTGTTCGCCGAACATTATAAAAAAAAAGGGAATTTTCTTGATTAGGAAAAGGATTTCACTTTCGAGAATCTCCAATCATCTATGTATAACAATTCTATGTTTTGTGAAATCTGATCTACTTCATCAGACACAGCTTTGTATTATTGTAAAATGTTGTGAGACGAAAGAAGATATCTTCGAAATTCATAATTAGTAATAGTCTACATATTTCACATTTCCTAGATATTGTGTTCCTTTCTCGTCGGGAGCTTTCCATTGTATATTAGGATGAATTAAGATTCCCGCGGTCTTGTAACCACAAAACATAGTGCGCATATGTAACGTCCATTTCACGTAACACAATTAGTCTCGTGACTTTCTGAAACCCAGCACTCATTGTGTTTATTCAGAGCAGTCGAAAAAAAAAGAATCACGTCACATTACTTTACAAGATCACTTTCAAATACATACTTTATAATAATCGTGAAGTGCTAGCATCCATACTTGCCATGAAATTTCATTAAATCCCTTGAAATTGACAAAAATTTTGTTTATAGGGCCTGAAATTGTTAAATTTCAAATTGAAATATTTTGAATCTTTTTCGTGGTGCGTGTAATATTGTTAGTGTTTACATAAAAAAAATTGAACTTGATATATTGTTTTATATCGTCGCTGCGTCGCATGAGTTCACTCCCTGACGATAGTACATTACTCAATCGCTTTTGGCGTCAAACCTTTCAATTACAGATTACGGGTGTGCCTTTTATGTTCACTCAAGACTATAGTCTCATAGTCAAGCCTTTGAAGCTTAGCAATTAGCTCTGGACCAGCGTCACTGAGCGTCACGCCGATAATCAGCATAATCAGATTTGAAAGTATCTTGCCGTTCGACTGTCTATGGGGGTCATCATTATGGTTTATACTGTAAGGTACATTCGTTAAAATCACTGTATCAACGCGTGTTTCCCATAAGGGTAAGACTATAGGCATACAGATATATAGACATAAATATACCAAAGAGCCAAACTTGATTTATGTCCTATTCGTCATGGGAAAGTGATTGCTATTCTCAGGGGGTCTTGACCTTCATGTCGCTGTCACGACGTCAGTGACCACCTGCTGCCTTATGTAACATGGTCATGCTCATGACGTATGCATTAGAGTAAATCGTCCTTTTGTCTAAATTCTATTTTCTTTAATAATCTCACTTTAATAGCCACACTTTCTAAAATATTTCTTAAGCAAATGACTTCATGGAGAAAAATTATATAGGCGTACTTATACATATCATTGCAGGGAAGTTACTTTCGTTGATTGTAAATAATTTAAAGAATGTAATTGTTGATATTGCAGTAATAGCAATATCGAGTACTAATAATGATTGCAAGAAATCAAACTCAGAACACGAAAATTCCATTTGTTCTCTATTTTGTGTAAAGCAATAATATAGCATGCTTGTAAACACTATACTTATAGTTTACGCAATACTTTCGTAATAAAAGATATTTAAGGCAATCTGTTGAATCAGTAAAGTATAATAATCTCCTCATTTAACGACTTCCATTTATACTGAAATAAGTGAAATACTTCCGGACTTCTTTAAATTAATTTTCACTTCTTTTAAAGTATTGAAACATGTATAACATGTATACCAAATCAATTTCTACAGCAATATACTGTTTCAACCTATCCTTTTGTTCCTATTAAAAGTAAAGATAGGAAAAGTTAATAAAAGGTAAAGACGTAAATTATAATTGAAGTATCAGGTTAATGACAAATTAGAATGTAATACCGTAATAATCTTTACGTGCAAATAATAAGCTATAAGGTAAATGTACGAAGGTAGAAGGTATAATACAGCAAAGGTGTTTATAAACATATTCATGCAACATGTGTCTTAAATTGAATTTCTCTTTCTCGGATCGCCTTGATACGTCTATAAAAGTCAAAAGGAAGATATCAGATCTTTTTGAGCTCGAAATTTCACTGGAAACATTTGTATTAATGCGCAATATGAGACAATGAAGAATAGCCGGGAATGAAGCCGCGGGACGATTTATATATAGTGAACTGATAGAGCCTCGTGTTAAATATCTACGCAGGCACATGTTACATGTTACGTTATGTCAATGGTGAGGTGAAAATTATTTTCTCACTGATGTCAAGATTGTCGATCATCAATTTACAACCGCCACTTATAAAACATTGAAAACACCCTTGAGGTGTTCGCAGGCGAGAAAAGTGAAATCTCTCACACTTTTTTCGGGTTATATGTAAGATTATAGCTCACTGCAATGATCTATAATTATCTGAACTACAATTTATCTTTAATTTGTATATTCTGAATATAACAAGAAGATTATTCCTTTATCTGCATATATTACTGTTTCTTTTATTGAGAAGAACAAGTTTCGCTTTCAAATGCTCATCGGAGCATCAAATAAATCGATTGATCAACGCAACCTCAAGTTGTGATTTCTTCTGCAAAAATGTGGTCGAGAGTACATAACTGAATTTATTACTTCAATTGTTCACACCTAGAAGAAAAATGGGCATTATGCGAGAAATATTGTAAAACAATTTAGAAAATTTCTCCAAATAAGGACCTTTCTCTATTATAAAATACATATTTCAAGAATCTGCTATTAATTAATAGCAGATTAACACTTTAATTCCCATAATTCGGAAAATTGTTTTGTGCTCATAATTAATAACAGAATTTAATTTTCAAACATCCTGACTTTTCTACAGCCTTTCTCTGGCCAATTTCCTACTTTCTCTGACCATGCATTAATTAACAAAATCTGCATATGTATATAACTTCAGTATCTTCTTCAATTCCTACAAAAGTATTTTTGCACTTTTTTCATAATAAATATCGCTACAGTTTTTTTTTATAAAACTTTCTCAACCGACGGAATACCTTCTGAAAAGCGTGAAAGGACGTGACGAAGATGTGTTAGCATTTCGCATGTAAATTGCAAATTAATAATTTGGTAAAAAAAAGCGTTCCATCCTGTTACGCATGGCTAAAGTCCGCTTTCCTTTAGAACGCGAATGCCAGGACAGATATCTGCCAGTTTCCATTGTGGATGTATATTCTATGCATTTCTCCATGAAAGATGGAGAGACGGATGCTCCGTTGTGTCTCTACAGTAAGTAGAGCGAACACCTGTTAAGTGGGCGAAAAGGAGATTACATGACCGCCATGTTACACTAACTGATTAATCTACGAGAAAAAAAAACGCGAACGAACTTGTGCACTATCCCTGCGATTACGCGTTGCGCACTCTTTAAATTCTAGCGATCATTATCTCGCTTAGGTCAGTTATAATTTCAATCATAATTTGTGATAATCATGATATTCCTGACATCTACTTATATAGCTACTTCCGCTTTTCCCTAAGTAGATTATTAATTGAATTTAATCATTTAATGAAGAAGTCATAGAAAATTGCCAACGATGCTGCCTTTGCGGTTTTAGAATTAAATTAAAGTCTTATACACTCAATTTATTTGACAATTTACTCTACTCTCTCAATTTGAATTAGTAAGAATTTGATCAAATGAATTTTACACTGTATCTGAATAAGTAGAGTAATAGAGATAATTGAGTGAAGGATAATTTCCTATGTTACCCATTTTTTCAGATGTTACGATACGTATAAAACGAACTTTATGGTATAAATTGTGAATTGTAAACCTTACGCGTGATCGCAACAAGAAATTATATTGAAGATTGAATAGCTTTGCGTGTTTCAAGAAATTCGAGCTTGTTTGCGAAAACAAAGCAGTCTATATCGTGGGAAAGAGAGCTTCGCGGTAACTCCGAGATCTGATTTATAAATGCAGAATACAAGCCTTGAACAATTTCCACTAATGCGTATTGATTATATACGTAACTGCGGGCATTCAATCATATTTAAAGCCTTGGTATCAATAACTTCTTCCATCCGTGTAATCTTTCTGACTGTTTTCCTTGAAACTGAAAGCTCTTGAAAAGGAAAGTCATTACCAGATCTAACTAAAACAAAGACGTTTTGACGTATAATTTGGTCCTGCTCAATATTGCTGATTGAAAGTGAATGTATCTGATTTACAGTTGAAATTTTTTAATAAGAATAGAGGATAAAAACTTTATTCCCGTTCTCTGATAATTTTCTGACAGCTTGAACGATGAAGAGTGATTTTCTGCATTGAAATTCAAATTCTAAAATCAAGCTAAATGTCATGAATTCCCCTGGAGCAAAATTGTGAGTCAGAATAGAAATATGAAACTTACTCATAAAGGAGGGAAGCTGATGTTGAGTTAAACAAACTGGTACTCAAATCTGTGAAATTGCATACTAAGAATAATAATATACTTCAAACAGCTTTTACTTTTTGCTTCGTTTTTTGCCTCGTATTTTGCACGTTTCGTGTAATAAATGTAGGTTTGATTTGATTTTCGTTCGTCATATCACACGCTTATATTCTTGTCGCAATATCTACACATATATATGTGGAGAGGACGTAGTCGCTCAGACGTTTCTCAATACCTTCAGAACTGTGGCAGTAATAATTATTCCAAACACAATACCAAATTTTGAGTCTCCAGGATCTGTGACACACGCTAACTCAGTTACATGCCTCGTAACTCCATGACACACATTTCTACTCCTTCATTCTGAGATTTGCAGATTAAATTTGGAGAGTTGAAATCATGTGAAGTTCCTCTCATATGCGTGGGTGGATTTTAACGTGTAGTTTATAGATAAAGTATAATATAGTGAAAAATAATAAAGAAGAATGAATGAATAAATTACACAATTTTAAAATTCATTAAAATTCATTAAAATCATTCGAAATATCTCGAAATCTCTTAGAATTCCTTTAAGTTTCTTAAAATCACTTAAAATATAAAATCCTGGGTAAGGCTAGGTAAAGGGGTAAATTTCTGCTGGTGTAATATATTTATCATTACACATATGTAGTTCATTTTCCCAGGCATTTAAGCAAACAAGTTACATAAATGATATAACATTCCTCACATTTAATGCCGCGGATCGTGATATGAAAAAGTAGTAATCAGCCCTTAAAGAATGGGTCCATTGTGCGTAAGGACAATAATTTCATTTTCGTTGCAAGGTAATAATTACAAGTGCTTACTGCCTTACTACCTGCGCGCTAGACTTCCTGCCTTTGGGCAACAAATGTAGCAGGTTGAAATAGACCAATATAAATTTTATAGTTGCTCAACGCGTTATTACTGCTGTTACCAAAAGCTTTAGGCTACCGATAATCGCTTAAGTGCTACACGTGTGTACTTTTAATGTATCTAATGCGCTACACGAATGCTGAGAAACTTTAGCACGACACTATATACTGCGCATTGAAATTACTCGTTACTCTCGAGATACAGCAAATAACTCAGATGTTTCTATAGCATTTAGAATTTAGATCTGGACGTTGATCTTGATCGACGGCCCAGAGTTTAAATGCAGTTCCCCTTTTTCACACGTAATAGACTCACGGATAAAATTAGAGTAATGCAGTGCAATCGAAAGTAAGTAATTTAACTTAAAGGTATAATTGCAGAAAGATTTTTTGAGTCTCGGAAGAAATTAAATGTAATATGTAATTGAAAGAGAAGACACTATATTTGCTTGAGTGAATCTGAGTTGTTTAGTATAGCCATATTTCAAAAGGAACATATTTTGTAACGATCATTGTTTAATGGTTATACTAATAAAGTTATTGCAACATTATTGCGACGATAAATATGCGTGATTATTGAACCGTGACTATAAAAAGGTGCAAATTTATCGTCAGGATTTCCGGAGACGGATGAATAAATCACTATTATTGCACTGTTTCATAGAAACTTAATGCGAATATTAAAATTTATATAGAATAAAATTTTTCTGGGTTTCAGTGTACATTATTTCAATTATATAACTGACTAATTATTGTAACTAACTGTAATTATTGTGCTAAATGAAACTTAATTTAAGAACTGACTGAAAATGGTCTAGTTAACACAAGATCGAAACCATGCTCATTACTCTCTGAATAATTACAATAATCTCTCAACTATTAGATCCTAATAATGACTTTCGTTAATAAACTCGTACCTTATTTGATCAAATCAACAACTTGCGAATAATTAGCCGCAGACTAGACTAACAATATGTCAAATCTGCAGAGATATCAGAACACTTTAAACAGTGTTCATTTCTCCATGCAGAAGTGACAGTAAATCTAGATCGACCGGCTGATCTCTTTTCCATCATTACACATATGTGCATAAATTGCAAATATACACTAGTGCGTGCACCTGAGACGCGTGCGAAGACGTACATATACAGGTAAAATGTGAATAGTGGTGCACGTGTTCCGGGCATACTTGTGCAGGAATTTGTGCCTTTCACTTTCGTTCTCTTTTGACTCTCTCGCACTCTCTTACACTCTTTGCCCTCCCAATCTTGCCCTCTTGGTTCGACTCATTGAAGAATCACGATAACGTAACGTTACCAGCAAGACACGATCGGTCGACTTTTTTTTCGGATGCATATAAATGTTATATTAAACACGTCCAACCTGCTGAGAACCGTTTGTCCGACACAATTCTCAAATCAGGCGCGGCCCCTCAAAATATGGAGGGGATGTATAATCATCAGGTTCCGCAGATTAAAAAACGCATTTTTCGACAAATCTATCAGCTAACTGAATATCCTTTAAATTTTCATGTTCCTTCATGCAAAAAGATGATTTGTGTGTAAATTGTTATTAAATTGCGGATGCACTAGATTTCCTCGACTTGGGAAGATTACATAATATACAGTAAAAGAATAACAAATTGGTTCCATTTTACGCAGTGCGTATAATAGGTGCTTATTAACAAAAAGTTATGGTCAATTAATTAATTAATTAAGGAAGGTCCGTTATGCGTTATGTGTATAAGTACGCCACTATGTGTATTAATAAAAGGAGTAAGACGCGGAACACTTGTTAAGAGGGCCACAAGCCCGGTTACCGTGTCGCATTTTACATATGTGTGTCCACAGATGCGATGCCATACACTTTACCTATGCGTTTTGCCATAATTTATTACATTGTTTTCATGCAAACTGGCGCATGGCACAAACATTTCGACTACCAATGCCAAGGTAATGGGACAATGGGAAATCCAAATTGCAGCAGAAACAATTCTTACAGCCTTTCTCTTCCTTTTTATACACCTTCTCTCGTCAACCATATCCAAGGATAAATCGTGTTCTACAAATGTCACTGGAAAATCGCACAACATTTGTCAAATTCTGCTAGAATAAGGCGCTATAGTGGTATTTGAATCGTATCAACTCAAATCGAGTACCGAATTGTATTCAAATCGAGCACCATCTTGAAAGTCTGATTTTAATATAGTCTCGGATACATTGTACCCTAAGCTTGCCTATAATCTCTGAAAATTGTTGACTCAGTGATTGTATTTCCAGTCCTGAAGATTCTTCTGGTCAAGAAGAATCAAATTTTGCAGAAAATTTCTTGGCAGCTTTATTATTTATGTACACATGACGTTTTCTGCTAACGGGGTATAAGCAGACAAACTGTTACTACTCACTACTGAACCACTATTCTACCATCATGCTCCAGTGATAATAGCCTCTTTCACTGCAACTTCCTTAGAAACAGTTTAATCTCAAATTGAGAAAAATCTCTAGCATGAAAAGTCTAGATCAACAAAACGTTTCTTACAGAGCTCTAGAAGCCCAAGTCTCTGGAATTTAGATGAAGGTATACTTGGATATATATATATCCAAGGACTAAAACTGGCTGGGAATTCAAGATTCAAGGTTTGCAATGACCTTGACCGTCTCGGATCATCATGAAGTCGAGAACCTTTTTTATGAAAGCATATATAGCTATATATAGTTCTCCTGAGAAGTATAATACACTCAGCTTCATCTCGTCGTGATTAAAGATTCTTCCACAGATTTTACGATCAGTGGATCATGAAAAGTTACAGTATTTTCAGTGTTGCTCGTTCTCCGAGCATTCAACCAGGAAGACTGAGAGTTTTTCTCTAAAAGGATGCAACTATGAAAACAGTGACTCAACTTTCTAACATGAGTATACATTACTCGCAAAAAGTTGGAAATAATCTTGAGAACTTTAAATTCCTTCAGTGATTGTATATAGGAATAGTGTTTCGAAAAATGACTGTAAAGAGAAGGTCTCCTAATAATACAGCTTCCTGAAAAACCGAAGTATTTTCAATATTTGTTTCAGTTGAATACTGATAACATTTTAGAGTAATATTTTATAATTATGAATCTCAAGGTGTTTATTGCCCTTTAAGGATTTACTTTAGAATTGTAGATGAACGATAGGATTTATATTGTTAGTTTTGCCATGTCAGCAAACATTCGATCAATGGATGACCTTTTTGAAAAAGTATGCCGTTCATTAGTGAACCATGAATAATATTGCGCACGCAAGACCGAACACCATAAGTGACGTGGCATTTATAGGACATTTAGTATTCTTAACGCATATCGCATACATGATGCGTCCTCTAACGGAATAATGCGTTTGCCTAACCGTTATAATAATCCTTTATTATTTATTATAATCAGTAGTGTCAACTATCATCCATTCTTCCAATACAATACATATGTATTTTTTTTTAAATTCCGTTTATGGTTGAATTCTCATTCTGCATTATTATTTATGCGCTACTGCATGTGCAGTTACAAGTTCCGGGGGTATAATTTAAATTAACAAAGTAAAAAAATCCCCATTCAAAATCGTTATTCCCAGCCATGATGGTATTTTTATTATGAAAGCGAGAACACTTTCATCAACGAAACATTTACACGTCTTGATAATCTGGTATGTCATTTATTCCGAAGAACAATTCTAAATCTTGAACTTTGATCCCTTCTCAATGTAAAAGATGAAAAAGAAATGACTGAGGAGTTGAGAAATGGGAGATTTCTATTAGTAAAGACTGAAATAATTGCAATCTCATAATAGATATTTTGGAAGTGGAAATCACATTAGAAATCTGCTTTGCGTTATACGCAACACTCTTAAAATACCAATGACATTTTTACACTAAGTTTTGTAATCGATTGGAATGGTGGCTTATCCACAACATGATATTGTGTAATAGCGTAATGTACTAATGGTATTCGGTTGGGTTCTAGGAACTAGGATCTCTGAAGCTTCTAAAGTCATTAAACTCTCAAGTTAGCACGCTACGCGATTAAACTCGAGACGTACACGTTTTTCTTGAGTGCGTACGTTTACCTCTTGCCTTCGTGCACTCTGATGAATGTAGCTAACTATTATGCACATTTCTATTGCACGCACCGACTGCCTCGCCGACATACGGTGCACGACTTTGACTACTCACTGAGTTATGCTCTGACGAAATCTCCCACAATGCACTAGAGTTGAAAAGAATTAGTGCAGATTTCTTTACCTGGTTTTAAGTATTTCCTTCCGACACACACAATTTCAGAAACGACTTTTACAGAGAGAATTTTTGTTCGAGATTAGAGTTTATGATTATTAGAGTGCACGGTGCACCTGCAATTCGTCTAACTTATTTTTAATTATAAAAAGACACTTCACTGACGAAAAAGTAGAATTTTTGTTCAAAGAGTTCAAGTCCCTTAAAATAATTTTAAAATCCATTAACATTCTTCAAAGTAATTGGAAATATCTTAAAATCCCGAGCAACGCCATGTAAATTTCTGCTAGTTATAAAATAAAAGTCTTCTTTTGTTATCCTGAAACTGTTTTGAGATCATTTTCTATAGAGATGGAGAAAGAATGTTGAAAGAATGCACAAGCTTGATATTGTTGACACTATTTCCACATACTTTCTACGTGCCACTTCAGTTAAGTGTCTTAGTTCTGGAAATCTCTGTGCTTCCCACAAACCATAAAGTTTCCGAATATGTACATAGTAATTAAAAATATGTTAAACATGAAATATGTCGTTTACATCATTGAATTATCATTAGTTTGAGAGCAAATACAGTTTAGAAGCTGATATCCAATCCGACTATAACCGAGCTAAACCTTGATGGTCGAATGACAAGCGTTAGGCCATCTACAAAACCATTAAATCAGATCAAACACAAATATTCCTAATAAGAATTCTAGAATCAATCTATCATAATATTAAAACCAATTTGCAATCCAAATCTGCAATTACTTTAGGAATTGATAATCGCGAAGTACGCGATTATTCATCAATTTGTCAAACCACCTGTAACTAAAACAGACAGATGAATGCTGGACGCTGGTTCACAGGTCTGCGTAATTAAAACGCTTCAGTGAATGATCGTTCTAGACCATTCACCAACTGGAATTCATTGATCGAAACCGAGATCTTATTATTAGATAAAATACCTAAAGTAGGCCAGATTCTGGATGACAAATCTGGCCCAAATTCTAAAACTTAGGTTTTCATCTTCTATCATTTCTATCCACTACATTATATCTTCGCGTGTAATATAGAGAATAGAAGCTTTTCAACTTTCAGTAAACCTATACTTCTTCCTGGTCCTGTATGATTTTACTCTCTTGATTCTTCGAATTGGAGGCTCGCCTCGAGGTCGTACACAGTATACGTATGTAGCACATCGCTATAAGGATTACGGTTTGAAGCAGCCGGCCGTTGACTCGTAACGGAACGGTGCCGACTCATGGATGAATCGCGTCATTTGTTGATTCGCTTCTTTCAGGTTTTCGACACCAAACGATGCGAGTGATTCCTCATATACTGATATTGAAACTATAAAGATTAACGTCCCATCTCGACTTGAAAAGAATTCCATAAAACTTACAAGGTAGCAAGCAGAAAGCTATCTGGCCGATGCAAAGTTTTGAAAAAGTTGCTTGAGGATAATACGAATACTTCTAAAGTCCTATGAGACACCCCCAAAGCGGTTAACCACTCCACTTACTCTCAAATCTCTCATTAATCGAATTTTTCTCTTTTGCCACAGGTGTCTTGACGATGAAACCGCCGCCGCGGTTGCTGCTATTGCTGCTGCTGACTGGGACGCTCAGCATCGCTTTAGCGACGTCACCATGTCCGTGGTCGACCCACGTACCGAAACTCGATGGCTCCTGTATCTGCGATTACAATCTCGCCAACGAATTATCGATCCAATGCGATATTGTCGACTATACTCAATTAATCAGAGCAATGCGCCGCTTCGCAGGCCAGACGCCCATTGATCTTTTCTACGTGAATAATAGCACCATTGGATCTTTAAATGGTTCGTTATCAGCACTTAGAATAACAAATATGCAACTTTCTGGCTGCAGAATAAAAACTGTGGAACCAGACGCATTTAAAGGCCAAGAAAACAGCCTGAAAACCTTGAATTTAAGACATAATGAGTTGACGGAGGTTCCGTCAGCAGCCTTGAAGACCTTAAAAAATTTGACTGTTCTCGATCTTTCGGCGAACAAGTTCAAAATCGTTGAAGATGATGCCTTTGCGGGATTAAAGCTCGTAACCTTGAAGCTTTCTGACAACCCAGCCGTGTTGAGTCCAGGAGCTTTTAGAGGCTTGGAAAAATCTTTAAAGAATTTAAATCTCAAGGGAACGAGGCAAAAAACTGTACCGGAAGCTCTTAGAGGATTGGGGACTTTGGCGTTCCTTGATTTATCGCAGAACAGTATTCAGAGGCTTCCTGGTCTAGCTGGAGTCAAGGCATTCGAAGGACTGAACTCACTCACTGGTCTGAACCTCGAGAGGAATCTGATTGGCGAAATTGGACCCGATGCATTTTATGGCGTGAGAAATACGCTCAGTTCCCTCAGTTTGTTGAACAACGTACTCCAAACTTTCCCCACTAGTGCTATCAACAGCGTCCATGACCTAAAGGTCTGCTTTTATTTCTTCTTCTTTAATAAAACTTACATTTTCGCAAAATTTATTTTCAAAGCAATATATGATTTTATTTAGGTTTTGGATATTGGATTCAACTTAATCGCCGAACTTCCAGTAGACGCTTTCAGAAACAATCCATCTATAACACTTCTAGCCATAGATGGAAATCCCCTATCCACAGTTCCAGAAGAAGCTTTTCTTCGTTTGAATAAAACCCTTCGAGGTTTGAGCCTCGGAGGTCCATTCCTGGTTTGCGATTGCAAATTGCGATGGATTGTCGAGTGGATGAGATCGAAGGATCTTCAAGTCACGAGTCGTGAGAAACCAATTCAATTTTGTGGCAGTCCTAATAGACTTCAGAACATCAGTTTCTACAGCATAGATCCTGAACGTAAGTAGAAATTAAGATAAATATATCAAATTATTAAGTTAATTATAAAATTAATATCTTTTTCAGAAATGGTTTGCGAAGGAGCTACAGAGATCGTAGGGGTTGGAACAGTCGAAAGCGTCGATACAAAAGAACCATTTGGTCCAGTAAACGGAGTCGTCGAAGGATTGTTACCAACAACTCGTTCAACAACCAAAGAACCAAAAAATACACCTGTTCCTAGCGTCCTTTCATCGACTACTGCAGACATGCCAGTAACCGACCATAGACAATCTTTATATTCATCTTCGTCAACTCTTTTGACCTCGACGACTACAACTACCACCACGACAACTACAAGTAGACCAGTTAGTCGAGCTGGAAATGTTTATATAACACGAACAACCACCTCTCAGCCAAAGTTCAATTCGGAATCCATACATTCTCTTCAACAACAACCTAAACACCCTCTGGTTCTTGGATCTCCAGCCTTCAAATCGAAAGCAGACAGAGAAGATATTATTGTAAAGGATGTCATCAGGCAAGATAATTCTGTGATTATTTACTGGGATACAGAGGCTCACAATATTTTAGGATTTAGAGTCATCTACAGATTGTTTGGAGACTCGAGCTTCAAACAGGCTCCACCCTTGGAGGCGAGTGAACGAGAGTTTAAGATAAAGAACGTACCTTCTCAGGTGAGAATTAAACTGAAATACCTCAATGATTTAAAATTAATTCGGCCTTGAATAAAAATATTTTCAGATTAAAGTTTGAGGTATGCAAGAATGGTGATATTCTCCTTTTCAATTTCAGGAATGCATGGTAGTATGCGTTATTTCCCTTGAGGATACAAACGTGACTCCCGCGAATGTACCCTTCAATCAATGTAAAGAAATAAGAACTGAAAATTCTCCAACGTCTAACATGGATAAAATAACCATAGCCGCGAGTGCTGCGATTTGCGCTACGATTGTGGTTGCAGTGATAATCTTTCTCGTTGCGAATCGAAGAAGAGTGAGGAAGCTTCACACACTTCACGATATGGACCAAACAAAAATGGGTGGTCCAATTGCTAGTTTGCCAGTGAATTGTTGTTCCACAGTTGGTCCGACCCCAAGTCCAGGTGGCCCACTTCCCTCAATGGCTACTTTAAGTGCCTACAATACTCAAAAGGAGTGGGACCAAGTGTCTGCTTATAGCGGCAGAAGCATTCCGAGGCCAAGAATCTTCCCTGTAGATCGTCAAGGTAATCTTCTAAAATAATAGGGTGACATTTTAAAAAAGAAATATTTCTTTTCTAAAGGTTTTATCAACATTTTGTGGAGGAGTTAAATTAACATTTGTGAATTTCTAATCAATTCTAAACAAAAGATGTTGGTTTAAATTAACAGGCTCAATGACTAGAGCAGCGTGCATCGATGAAGTTAGACAGACACAACCAGGGCATTATACTGGAAAATCTACTCGTTCGGTTGCTGATGGACAATCACAGCACAGTTTCGGAAATAATTCAAACCGCTATTTCGGCAACGCAACATTAACTTCTAATTTAATTAATACCAGACCAGGTGTGTGCTTTTTTCTAATTATTTTTCTAGGCCAAGAAGCCTTTTGAACTTGAAAAATCCAAATAGATACAAATAGTTCATTATTACAGAACTACGACAATCGCGTCAATCCTTGGCCGCAGCTTCTGACAGGATGTCACGAGCTAGTTTTCCTGCGGTGAATCATTTGCCACCGCAAGCATCTTCCCGAAGGCAACGACCACGTTCTCGAAATCGTACTCTGGAGCAGAGCCACGTTCCACGTCCAGGAAGTCGATACAGCCTAGCTGAATCTACTCACACGCTCAACAATTACGATGAAAATAATTACGACCATGACATGGATATTTACATGGCTCGCAATCCAACTACAAGAGGAGGTCTCGTACCCCTTTAGACTCTTCAAAATCGTACTTTTGCTCAAGAAAGCTCGACGAGCTGAACTCGCGTTAAACGAAACTCTAGCACGTGCTAGAGTAACTCAGAACTCACGTGTTAAAAACTCAGTACGTGCAATACTATGTAACAGCCGGCAACAGCTGACAGTACAACTATGAATAATAGCAAAACGAACGTGTAAGAACTTTTATATTTCGAAAGTGGTGACTTCACATTCGTTTAACCGATGTATATTTTTCTGACTGCTTCCGAGATTTTGAAAATGAGATTACTATGCCCTAAGTGAAAAAGAGAATACTGCAACAGTTGAAATGTCATAAAGCTGAAATCTACTTCGCTAAAATATATTAGTTTCGAAGATAGAAAATGAATTCTAATCGATGAAAATTCGATAATTCCCTGTACAGATTTTTGCTCGTCAAGTACCTTCTATTAAATTCTAACGAAAAGAATATAAAGCGATGTAATAGAAACATTTAGCAGATATCACTGAATTTATTATAAGTTTCGAACTCGTCTAGATAAATAAAATATATCTAGTTAAAGAAAAAGTATTTAGGTAAATTTAGAAAATAAAATTTGTCTTTATAATGAAATTATAAAGAGTGAGTTAAATCAAATCGCGAAAAGACAATCTTTATCTGGAGTTCAGTGCAGGTAAGTTTCAAGAGTTTGAAAATAGATATTTCCCAAAGAGATCCTGCAAACCTAAAGGAAATTGTTGCACTGAGATTCTAGGTGTATATGCGATTCTTTAAGAATAGAATTAAGAATACCGCTACACTCATTTTTAGTACACACAAACGTCTCAGTATTCACTGGCAAAATTTAATTGTACATATCGTTTGCGGTATGCCAGTGACTTTTATATTTTAGTATAAATATAAAAACTATAAATGGAGTATTTTGTATTTTCTCGACTCGCAAAAATGATAAATAAAGTGTTTACTCACCCTGGTATCAGAGTGCCTTTTTCCCAGCGAAACCTGATCTCTTGAAGGAATTCGTGCCAGATTTGAGCAAATGCATTGATGCCTCCAAAACTTGATGTGCAGTGAGCTGCAACGATTGCGAGTCTCCAGACTAGACTGCCTATTGCACATGATTTGATCCCCTTCCATTCATTTTCATCAAAATTGTAATTGCTGAGATCATCGTATGGACAGCTCTAAAATTTAAATAATATTATCCAAAATTATGAAACAATTCTGCAGTAAATGTCTGAAATAAATAGCTTACAGAAATTTCGTCGGCATCTGGAAATAGGAAATAAATGATTGTTAGAAGATTTTCCTCTGATATCGGACCGTCGAAATTTCTACTAAGTTGCTTTCTTGCTCTTTTGCTGACAACGTTGGAGATTGTCGGAATTCTGGATTCAGTCAAAATGTTAAATGCAGAACTTATTGTCGATTCTTCACTGTCATAACTGGCTGATTCGCCCAAAACATCTACTAGTGACTTATTTTCATGTGTTAACTGCATAAAGTTTGTAAGATAGTCTCCAAGCAAACAAAGTGTCAATTCATTACTTTTTACTAAGAGAGACCATTCTGGTGCTAAAAGAGGGTTCAAGTTGCTGTAGCTTTCACTGTCCACTACATTGCTTTCGGATATTTGGTGCCAGGTTACGAACAAATGGAATTCTCTGCAAAGAAAGGATAGTTTATATTTCAAACCTTACAAATTAACAAATCACATAATGTTTGATTCAGAAAAAATTCGTACCCTGTAGGATCAAAGCTTGCACCAAATGGAAGTTTGCCTAATTTGGTAACACCAAGCGTTTCTCCTTGCAGGAAATCAAAATCGGGAGGTTCCTGAGTCCACGCACTGTTGATCCAATCTTTAACGACATACGAAAATCTTGTAGAAACAATTGCTGGATCCAATCTTATACAGCATCGTTCACTGATTTTTTCTTTGAATAACGAGAGTAACCCTGTGAAGAAAGTGGATATAATTAATGAAATCTCCCTCTATTCTTTTTTTAAGCTTTTGTAAATGAAATCTGAATTATTACCATTTAAATGCCTACAGTGGTTCGGTACTTTTTTTAAATGGATCATATTAAAATGAACTTTAGAACCTTTTCCTACACCAACGCCAAGATAAAATTGCTGCCATAATTCCAGCACTTGGACAAAAATGGGAACTTCACTGCAGAAGTATTAATGTTAATTTAATTAAGAAGTTGAGGTAAATTACATGATAGGTTATGATTTTTCAAGAATAATTACCAGTTCACATTGCTTGCTGCGATGGTAAGGGAACTAAGTAAAATTTTGATTCTCGTTTCATCTTGTATAGGACTTCGTTCAGATGGAATTAACACTAGAAATTCTCTAATTCCATAAAATCGAGCTATTTCAATATGATTTCCATTCAGTTGAGAAAAATCATTAGAGGCATTGATAATATCTTTTTGGCACTGAGTAAAAGTATTTTCGCGCTCTTCCTCAGGATCTGTGATGGAATCGTTATTGTCCTTCTTCAATTTGTAATGTTTGAGCGTAAACTTCACTTCTGAAAAAGATAATTTAATATTTTTCGCCTTATATATTGCAGTCGAAAAATTGGATTAATAAGGAAGCATTAATATATTTAAATAAGGTAAACAATGAGTAAACATGCTTATATATACAAAATCACCAAAACTAACCTGCAAAGTTCAACTTCTCCGAAGTTTCTTGCCAAGGCAAATTAACAAAGTCACCTTTTTTCAAAGGAGGACGAATGGGTGAATGAGGGAGCTTCCACTCATGCATAATTTCTTCTATTCGGGCAATAAACACTTCCCATTCTGTGGCAGTTGTAAAATCGTGGTGGTGAACGTTCTCAGAAATTTCATCATTATTCATTTTCACGAATCCTGATTAACTCTATATTTCGAAAGAAATTAAAGTATGTATTGCTGTACACTTTTAGGATTTTGTAATAGATTGGTTTGGAGGCACTGTCACGGCATTTTAAAGCAATTAATTAAAATTTGTCAACAATAGACAACAGTTGCTGACAGTTGTTGATCACTGAATCACCTGTTTCATAGTTTCATACTAAAATCGCTAAAAGCCAAGTTAAATGAGAACTATTGAAAAAGAGAACCTCTGCTCAACACAAAACTTGATACCAGCTTCAACCAGCTTGATAGGTACCTAATGTGTGTCATGGTGTGTGTCATGGTGTGTGCATGCGTTGCCTGACGCATGCGCGTTACCAAGCGGCGGACTTTTGGATTGTTTTAGGTTATGTGATGAACAGTCGGATTTAATTTTTAATGTTAAAAGATTAAATAGTGTTTTATGTATTGAATTAATGAAGAAGGTGATAGTGTACTCATTTTCTAAGAACAAGTGTATATAAATCATAAATAAAATGGCTGGAAACGCCATTAAACAAGGCCGAGAATTGGCTTTCCAAATGCTGAGAGCTCTTCCTCGAGTTTGCTTAGGAAATCTTCGAAATCATCCTGGAGCAGTAAAAAAGGTATGATTTTAATATTATATTATGTAATTACTGTATTGAATTATTTCTTCTATGAAATCGTAAAATTATATAAAGATTAATTATAGTTAATTGAATGATTTGATTTAAATTCAAGAATAAAAGAGGTAGAGGACAACACGGAGGAGATAAACATGGTGCAGGAAACAAAGGTTCTCTGGCTCGACAGAATTACATGCGACCTGGATATGAAACTGGAAATAATCCATTCTATTTGAGATTTGGAAAAGAGCCGTATTACAAAGGACATCAGTTAGTGATTTTTATTATTGAATTCTTGAAACAATTCAACCTTATTTTGAAATACTACTTACTAAGAATGCTTGAAATAATTTCATTTGTTGATGATTGCAGTTTAAGAAGAGAATATCCACCAATAACATTGCTCAGTCTGCAAAAGATGATTGATACGAATAGATTAGATCCATCTAAACCCATTGACCTTACAGCCATAATGAACACGGGTCTTTACAAACTGCAACCTGATATGAGACAAGCAGGAATACATCTCACAGATGAGGTAAGGACAAACCGACTATTTTATTTTATAAATAGGATTAGAGCTACTATTAAGTACTACTTTTTTCAAGGGAATGAATATATTCATCGCAAAAGTGAATATCGAAGTGCAGTGGGCCAGTGAACCTGTAATTGCTGCTATTGAAAAAAACGGAGGAACCATAACAACTGCTTTCTATGATCTCGACAGTTTGCATTGTATGGTTAATGTAGAAAAATTCTTCGAAAGAGGTACATTACCAAAATAAATCTGATAAAATAAGTGCCTGTAAAAATCCAGTTTAATATTAAATCAAACTGGAATATAATTTTCTTTCTAGGTGAAGCGATTCCAAGACGACTTCTGCCACCAATGGATTGCTTAGAATATTATTCTTCCGCCGCCACTCGAGGATATTTGGCAGATCCACAACAAGTTTGTTACGAACGACTCATTTTATCTCAGAAGTATGGTTACGAGCTTCCAAAGATAGAAGATGATCCGGACTATGAGATGCTTAGCGAACGGAAAGATCCGAGACAAATATTTTATGGTTTAGAACCAGGATGGGTAGTGAGTCTTAAAGACAAAGTCATTCTCAAGCCAACAGCAGAGTATCTTAAAGAATATTATGCAAGTTAGAATAATTTTGAAGATGAATGAAATAAAAAATGTTAGTTGTAACTTTAATGGAGTTTTAATTTAGGTAATAATTAAAAACTCTAGGTCATTATTTCAAAAAATGAAGTTTTTTACAAAGATTAATAAAATTTACATTAGAACCTTTTGTATTTTTAAAAATGTGGATGACGTAATTATGAGAAAAATGTAATTATTCATTTCACTATATTCGTTTCCAATCAATTATTAATCTTTTTTCTGTTTGGTTAAACCAGAGTTTATCATTTTTCAGAACGTTTCTTATCATTTGTTGACTGATATTCCACATTTGGTCTGCTAGTACAGGATTTAAAGACTCGTTCGAAGCATTACATCGATAACAATTATTGAAGTAAACGCCTGTTGTTCCTTCCAATTCAGATGCTGTTGCGCAAAATACAGACGTACTCGCTGCTTGTTGCTGCAAAAATGAAAAATATCAGTAGAACCTTTCCTTAAAATTATCCTGATAGAATTTTTTAATTTAATTTAACTACCAGTGATTTTGTGAAAGGTCGCACGAATGCAAACAATAATCTGAAAAACCAAGATTCACGAGCTATGTTCGAGGACACCATATTTCCTGGATGACAACTAAAAACGCTTATAGTTCGCCATCGTCTTGCCAATTCTTGTGCGAATAAAATATTACACAACTTGGAATCATTGTACGCAGACCATTTCCAGTATTTATAAGCCGGAGGAGATAACTTTGAAGGATCTAAATCATCAGGTGTTCGTATTGATGAAAATCTGAAATAATTAACAAACTGATAAAAATTGTCACATGCAAGCTGAATAAATATTTGAATCAAACATTACCTATGTGATTCACTAGAAACAATAACAACTCTAGCGTTATTGCAATTGTGTAGTGGCTCCTCCAGCAACAATGTAAAGTAAAACTGAGCCAGATGATTTACTTGAAAAGTCGTTTCGTAACCATCTTTTGTCAACGAATAAGGAAGTAGAAACACTCCAGCGTTTAATATGAGAATATGTAGATTTCTGGAATGAAAGTAATATTAATTACTATGATAGCACATATATTTATTGAATTATTTCATTGATTTGATTTTCAGAAGTACTTGTATTTTTGCTTGAATGATTCGGCAGCCATTTGTACGTGCTGCAAGGAACATAAATCCAAATGTAAAACATCGCAAGATATGTTTTCTCGCTCTGATTCAATTTTTCTAGCGGCTTCTTGTGCTTTTTCAAGATCTCTGCATGCCAAGACTACTTTACATCCATGTAGAGCCAAAGATCTGGCTGTTTCAAATCCTAGAGATAAAAATAAGGTAAAATAACAAAATGTGCTCAGTTTTTAAAAAATTTTTTTATTACCTATTCCGGTATTGGCTCCTGTAATCAAGGCTATTTTTCCTCTCAAATCTCGTCCGTGAAGAACTGCAAGAGCGGTACTACTTCCATCAAATCTTTGTCTCACGGGCTGAGACATTTCTCTATATTCTGTTGCAAAAGCTAATCGAGGGTCAGTGTAAGTTGTTGTACGATGATTGTGATCGACGAATAACACTTTACCATCATCAGAAACACATCTCTCCCAACCAGTAGGCAATTCTACGTAGAAAATAAGGTAAAAAATAATATTTACGACATAAATTGAATTCGATTTTAAAAATAAATCTGTCGAGGACTTTTTATTCAGATCTTTGCACAAAACTTACCTCCTTCTACAAGCTTCTTACGATTAGTTCGAGGATGTGTCCATTGAGTTCCTTTTGTAAAGTGACTAAAAAATAGAATGGACATAAAAAATATTCAATAGATTATACTTTATATATAGTTTATAAAATGCACATATTTGCTTATTATTTCAAACGGGATTATTTTCAATGCAAATGAATAAATATTTGAAAACTATTTCTAGTTTAAAATACGATCAATACAAAAGTTCGTTCATTTGAACGTTTAGAACTTTTTAGTCGTATTTTTAATAAATGTATGAGTGCACAAAATATATATTCAAATACAACTCACTTTACATAATAAACATTTCCATCAATGGTGGCTCGTTCTTCCCAGCCTGGAGGCAATTCATCGTCACTATCAGAATCATTTAAAACATTAACCATATTTGTTTTCTTGACAGCGGTCAACAGTTCAACAAAATGTTAGAAGCGGGACCGGTGAATTAATCCACGTGATGACGCTCCAATCAATACGGCGTTAAGTTGAATTGCTTTGAAAAAGAGAAAAATTAATTAAAAACTTAATATTGATTGCTAATATTAGTCGAAAATATTTGTTTTTATAATAACAAAAGTACCAATAATTAGTAATTCCAAGGAAATTCCACTTTTTCTGCAAAGCAAAACAAATGAATACCGTAGTGATTTGAAGTTATTTGCGAACCACGCCTTATCAATCGATTCTCAGTATGTCGACCTAAAACCAATTCGATAGTGGCCAATAGTGGCACACTTCTCTCTTATCTGGCTGTCAAATGTACTACAATGGCAGCGACGGTTATTAACACAATGTTGCAAAGTAATGGATTTCAGATGAAAAAGAAAGAAGACACAGAAAATAAAGACAATTTATGGTAACGTTTGAAAATCATTTTAAACTTTCCTTTATTCGTGTATTTCACTTATCTTGATTTCTGCAGATTCTTTGTACATTGTACTATGATCTCATGTGTCACACAATCACTGAAAAAGGTGTCACGATGTCTAGATTTATGATTTTTGCATTTATTTGCAGGTCCTCTATTTTAGCAGAAGTACAAAATAGTGGCAACAACAAGTTACCATCTAATAAAAATGTCCTTGTTTTAGGTAAGTTACCGCTTTTTTTGCACAAACTTTTTCATCTTTTGGTACTATACTCCTTTATTTGGCATTGAGTAGGTGGTATGTCCTTTGCATATATTATGAGAATAAATGAGACGTGTTCTTTATTGCGTGAGGGAAGTGAGACATAAGTGACAAGGTGGTGGCAAGTGTAAAAATTATAGGTTATGTTACCAAGGTAGCATTCAGCATTCACTGCCTTCACTTTCCCTTTTTTTCATTTTTCTCTTTTACAAATCCATATTTTATATTTATCATATATATCTATATACCTAGTACTCAGAGAGTTCACTGAACTAAATTACCGGGAAACGACCGGTATATTTTTATATTCAACAGCGTAAAGTTGAACATTTTGATTCTATGCTGATTCTAATGTTTGATTGTCAAAATTTATTAAAAATAAAATAAGTATAAATTTCTGACATATTTATAAAATTCAAACATAATACAAATTCTATGAATAATTTTTTCTTATAATACAAAATTAGAATAATTTTTAGATATTAGTAGGACACAGTGATGTTTTTATTTCTTTATCAAATTTTTATTTAGTAAACCTACTTGTTTATCTTTACAATAATTTAAGCAAACCACAAAAATTAACCTTTACACTCAATACATTCTGAATTTTCTCTATTCTTAACTTTGTTTGCTAAAGAAATTCTATAGATAAGATTATTATTATAAAGTAAATTCATAAT
>JAUEJJ010000047.1:7195293-7263419 GCA_032164275.1 Synergus coniferae | reverse complement strand
ATTGCAAGTTGCTTTATCAGTCCAGAAAGTTTTCAGAAAAACCTTTGCCTTAACACTCAATTCCGATAACAATGAATGATATCGATAATGATACTATGATTAATTCCTCAAAATAAAATTTGTTTTCTACTTTTAAATCTGGGTAAATAAATTATTAAGGAACTAGATTCCAAGCCTTTTTGCCATCACCTTCACCAATCTTCAAAGTCAATTCGTCTACGCAAGCCATCCGAATTCTTGCGGCCGTTGCAGGTGAATCGAGTTTAAAGCTGCCTTTGATATTCATTTCCTCTCGTGCAGCTTTTATTGCTTCCTTGACAGCAAAGAACGCAGAGCATGCCAGGAAAAGAGGAGGTTCGCCAACAGCCTTTGAAGAATAAACAGCCCTTGGATTAGGAGCTCCTTTTAACAGGGAAACGTTAAATTCCTGAGGAATATCTGCAAATCCAGGAATCTTGTAGGCTCCAGGACCTCGACTCATGAGCGTTCCAGTTGGTGAATACATCAGCTCTTCTAACGTAAATAATCCATATCCTTGGACAAATGCTCCTTCCACTTGACCAATGTCAATCGCAGGATTTAAACTCTCTCCCAAATCCATAACAATATCTGTTCTCAAGACCTGATGATCACCAGTCAGGCAATCAATTTCCACCTCTGTACAAGAAACTCCATATGTGTAATAATCGAAATTATTACCCGAATTTGTTTCAAAACTGTATCCAATATCCGGTGTTTTGTGAAATCCTGCAGCTGAGAGACTAACCCTCTCCAAATAGGCAGTCTTTATCCATTCCTCCCAAGTTTTTCCCGGATTTTTTTCGATTATTGGTTCTAAACGTTTCATGATTTGGGTGCAGGCTTTTAAAACAGCCATTCCATTTAAATCAGAAGTGAAACTAGCTGCAGAGGGTGATGTATTCGGCACTTTATCTGTCGACGTCTCAGAAATGTGAATCTTCTTTGCATAGCCTTTAAAAACCCGGCTAGCCACTTGAATCATCTTTGTATGCAGTCCCTGTCCCATTTCAACGCCTCCATGCGATATCAAAACAGATCCGTCTTTATAAACATGCACAAGAGCTCCAGCTTGGTTCAGGAATAGAACAGTAAAAGCAATTCCAAACTTTGTGGGTAGAATTGCTATGCCCCTTTTTTTGAACCTGTGTTCTTTATTGTAAAGGCGAATTTCTGCCTGTCGTTTCTCAAAATTGGAAGAGTAAAGGCATTCCTTCCAACATCGGTCTAAAGTGCAATACGTGAGACATTGATTGTAAGGAGTTAGGTCTCCTTCCTTGTATAAATTAATTTCTGCTATTTGTGTCGGATCTCGACCCAGGAATTCTGCAATTTCCCGAATATAATTTTCAGCTGCAAACATTCCTTGGGGTCCACCAAATCCTCTGAAGGCTGTGTTGCTTGGTAAATTTGTCTTGCACACATAGCCAGTGATTCTCGCATTTGGAATAAAATACGCATTCTCGCAATGAAACATCGCCCTGTGCAAAACTCCTATAGAAAGGTCCAGGGAATATCCCCCATTTGCGTAGATTTCTATTTCAAGAACTTGAATCTTACCCTCTTTGTTAAAGCCTATCTTATATTTGTTCAGAAAAGGATGACGAGTTCCACTCATCATCATATCTTCATCTCTGTCCAACATTGTTCGAACTGGTTTTCGCAATTTATATGCTGCTAAAGCCACGGGAAGTGCAACTATGCATACTCTTGATTCTTTTCCACCAAATCCACCACCCAGTCGTTTGGTACGTACGACTATTTGATTCATCGGCAGCTCCAGGAGTTCAGCAACTGCTGTTTGAACTTCCGAAGGATTTTGCGTTGAACCAATTAATTCCAGCTCATTTTCTTCCTTTGGCACGGCTATGAAGGCGTTGGTTTCCAAATAGAAATGTTCCTGGCCTCCCATTCTTGCTTCTCCAGTCAGAATATAATCGACTTCTTGGAAAGCCTTGTCTGGATCTCCCTTGACTATACAGTTTGGATAGCCTGAGAAGAAAGATTTGTTATTAATTGCATCCTCGATACTGACGATTGGAGGAAGAACTTCGTAATCCACTTTAACCGCCTTTGCAGCCCTCTGGGCAATGAGCTGATCAACTGCTACGACAGTTCCAATTACTTGTCCTTGACTAGTGACCTTTTTGGAAATAAATATCTCCTCGTCGTGGAAAACAGGCCCTGTAACATTGTTTGGAGCATCTTTATAATCGAAGAAAGCTACCACACCTTCCATTTCTAAAGCCTTTGAAGCGTCGACTCTCAAAATGTTGGCGTGCGCTTGGGTCGAAATAACGAATGCTAGGTAGAGTTCTCCCTGGATTTTTGGAATGTCGTCACAATACACAGCCTCTCCGGTTGCTTGCTTCAACGCACTCTGATGAATTAACGGTCTACCGACTAAATCCGTTGATTTTTGATCTTTTGGAGTTAGTTGATAGTACTGAGAACTGCAAGGCATCTTGTAGTGGAAGCATTCTGGTATTGAATCCCACTCTTTTGGAATTTGTAAATCTGGATTTGTACCCATGTCTGGATCCTTTTCTAGCAGTTTCATCACGTGAATAAATCCCTTGAAAAACAAACTCAGAGTGAGAGAACGACGATAGAGAATCATCCCACCAGGAGCATCTCCCGGTAAGGGAAATTCTTCTACAATATTGTCGTACACCATCTCCAACATTTTAGTGTTCCATTTTTCTCCAACCATGGCTTGGCAAGTTTTTCTTGCCAGTACTGTTGTTGGAGAAACTCCTCCGTATGCAATGTGAGCTTCTTTTACGCAAAGATTGGGTTCAATAAAGACATTCAAGGCCATATTGACTATGGCAATGTCATCGTCACGTCTTTTTGCTTGTTTGTAAGCTACGAAGTACTGATTTTTTACAGAAAAAGGAATGCTAATCGACACTAAAACTTCATCAGGGGCAACAATATTTCTACGGTAGCCCACGAAGAAAGTGTGATCCATCGGCACGGTTCTGTACCCGGAATTCAAGCTACACAGATTCAATTTAATTCCCGCTGCCATGAAAACTGGATTCAAATCTGATATGGGACTTCCTGTCATTATATTTCCTCCCACTGCTGCTACATTTCGAATTTGTTTCCCGGCGAACCAATGCAACATACCAACAATCGAAGAAAATATTCTAGTTCTGAATTCTGGTTTAGTTTTTATCTGATCTTTTAATTTCTCCTCCATTTCCACTAAAGTCACACTTGCTCCTACTTGCATATAATCCTCAGTTTCTATCACTTCACACATTTCTTTCACCTTCGTTGGTTGAATCAACACTGGGTATAAAATATTTCTAAACTTCATTTCAACTCCCACTTCCGTATTGCCGACTATGATTTTTGCATTAGGAAATGATTTTTTCAGAGTCAAGATCTCTTTCATATTATTTGGTCTGTACCAGGTGATGTTCTTTCCTCTGAGAATCAAATATTCTTCGTCAAGTTTCGATGAGATCTGCAACTTTGGTGGAAAGATGGGTTCCTGCGTTTCATCAAAAGGACGGAAACTTTTCGAATCAAAGAGTTCATTTGGCTCGGACGTGAAAACTTTCTTGCAACAATTATCCCCCATTGAGCAAATTTTCTCCTGATTGCAGCTCCCGTTTTTTTCTGGATAACGTTGCATCTGCTCCCACTCTTCAGTGAAAGTTTTGTATCCCTCGATAATAGGTCTGTAACCAGTGCACCTACATAAATTGCCCTGGAATGCAATCTCTAAATTCTCCATTCGAGGTTTTGGCATTGTTCTTAATAAAGCGTACATGGACATCACGATTCCTGGGGTACAAAATCCACACTGTGAACCATGAGCTTTTGCAATTCGTTCCTGAACTGGGTGAAGTCTTGTTTTTGTGCTTCCTATTCCTTCGACGGTTGTAACTGCTAATCCATGGACACCACAAACTGGAGTTAAACAAGCGTTGGCTGAATAGTGGATTGGTTTCCCTTTTGAACGATCGAATCTTGAAATCATGACAGTACAGGCCCCACAACCACCTTCCGCACATCCCAATTTTGTACCACACAATCCAAGTTTGTTGCGAAGATAGTAGAGCAAAGTCCATTCTGGCTCCACTGAAGTTTCTCGAACTTCGACTCCATTTACATAAAATATAAGAATGCTGCTAATTTTTGGGAAATTTGATTCACCCGAATCTGACGTTTTCATCCCATTTTCATAAACACCATTCGAATGTCCATTTTCTCCTGTTTTATTTCGGAATCTTTTTAAGGAATTTTCCATAATAATTTCCAATTGTGATGGATCAGTCTCGAGAAGTATGAAATCTGAAAGCTAAAAACAAAAATTTATTTTTATTTAGTTTAATTGAACAGATTTAGAAAAATTAATTGTTGATGGGTCACTTAAAATCTGTTTTTATTTATAGCATTTGGTATTAAACTGCTTCTACTCACAGTTTAATGATCGATGATAATTAAATCACTTATTTCTCGAAGATCGAATCAAATTGTTCAGAAGACTAGACTAAGATTATTGATTTTGATTTGTAATTTACAACTTTAGCTCTCAATAAACATGATTTAAAGAGTGAAATTACACAACAATTGAGTAATATCTCGCGGTTAGAAACAGATCAATCGCGTGTCTCTTCTGCTTCCCTGACAAGAACTAAATGAAACAAGTGACTTACATTTTCACTTGAGCAATGAGCAAGATAAAAATATCATTGGCGTAGGCTAGATTATTAGAGCTCTCAAAAACTTTCTTTTATGGAAAAAGATTGTATTCTTAAACGTTAGAAAAATAGATACAGGGATTTAAATCATTGTTCAAGCAGTTTAACATATATAATAAGAGGATTTATTTGTAAGGAAAATGAATGGATTCGATATTATAAGTTGATCTTAAATTATGAAACTGAGAGTAGCAATTTATTTCCATATTACCAGACTTACGCAAATAAAGGTCATGCAAAAGAAGAGTATGAGGTTATTTTATATCCGATTTTCCTAATACCCCACGTCGAAATCTTGACAATTAATTGCTATCAATTCAAACTTATCAGCATGATTGAATACCGGTTTTTTCCGTCAGTGAAATTTCTTAAGTGTTTTTTTTTATATTTGAATATTTTTATTTTGATCTCTACGAATATATCAGAGTATTGAATTTAGATTCTATTTTCTTATTTTTAATTCCGGTTAATAATGTAATTAAAAATAGGGAAATAAATCAGGTTACAAGATAAATGTCCATTCTATGAATTTAAATATCTAGCTTCTCATTTCTGAACTATTTGTGGTGAATGAATTGCGACGTAAACAGTGTGACTGAAAAGTTGTTTATCCATAATAATGACTTGTAGAATTTCATAGTAATAGAAATAATATGTATGATAACTTGACATGAATATTAGACCCAAAAAAATATTAATTGTACATTCATTTATTTTACAAATATTTCTTTCTATTACTTAAATTTTCTAAAATGCCTTTGCAATATTAAAATAAAATAATTATCGAGGCCTGCTTACCAATAATTCAAAAGTATATGTATGTGCGCAGGTGATAATGAAAGTGGAAAAACTACTCTTATCGCGAAGCTTCAAGGAGTTGAAGATCCGAAGAAAGGTTCAGGCTTAGAATTTGCATATATTGACGTTCGAGATGATTACAGAGACGGTAAGCTACTAAATAGAATGAAAAAATTCTCAATTGCTTTGTTTAAATTTTCTATACAAATATTGTTGTTTCTCATTTAGATCAAACTCGACTCTCTGTTTGGGTATTGGATGGAGATCCAGGCCACGCAAATCTCTTAAGGTTTGCTTTAAATGCAGAACGATTTCCAAATACTCTTGTCATGTTGGTCGCTGCTATGACGACTCCATGGGCTATTCTAGATCAACTACAAGCTTGGGCTGAATTATTAGGAGACCATATTGATAAGCTTAATCTGGATAATGATGTCTGGCAACATTGCAGGCAACAAAGTAAATATTATAGATGCATAAATATGTTTACTTCAGTCATATTTCATAGATATTTACTTATTTACGGATATTTATTTACTTACAGATGTGAAAAAGTGGCAAGAATACGCTGAACCAGGTGACGAATTAGATCCAGGTAGCCCACTGAGGCGCACAAGTCGAAATTTAGATGAAGAAGGAACGGAAAACTTACCATTACCTGAGGGAGTACTCACAACCAATTTGGGATTGGATATTGTTGTTGTCATCACCAAGACTGATTATATGTCTACTCTTGAAAAAGAGCATGATTACAAGTAAATATTAGCAGATTTATATTTTTTTTCCTTATTTTTATTGTAGTTATTGTCAATAGTTTAATTAAATTAAGGTAGATTTCTTCCTTTTCATATACTGCTAAATGTGCTTACTCCTGTTGACAAATTTTTAGGCGGGTATTTATTTGAATGTATTTTTTCTTCATTAGGGATGAGCACTTTGACTTTATGCAACAATGGATCAGGCGATTTTGTCTTCAATATGGTGCTGGTTTATTCTACACATCAGCAAAGGAAGATAAAAACTGTGATTTACTCTACAAATACCTTACACACAGAATTTACTCCCTACCATTTAGAACGCCAGCCCTGGTTGTCGAAAAAGATGCCGTACTCATGTAAATATTTAAATTAACATTCTCTTTTCGTTTTCCTTTTAGCTACCCACTAATATCTAAATATAATTGTTACTAATTCGAAAATAATATTTATCTCTTTCAGACCTGCTGGTTGGGATAACATGAAGAAAATCAGCATTCTTCATGAAAACTTGCAGTCGATGAAACCGGAAGATTATTATCGCAATGTTATTGTCCAGCCACCGACAAATAGAAAAGTACGTTTTATAGAAAAAGCCTAAGTTGTTTTCTACTTGAAATTCTTCTTTCTTTTTTATTATTAAATTAAAATATAAATATTCTTCTGATATTGAGTAAAAGAAAATTGTGTTGCAGTGCGTAACGAGAGAAGTGGAAGTTCAAGCAGAAGACGAGCAGGTGTTTTTAGCAAAACAACAAGCTGCTTTGTCTGGAATGAAAGATCCTACCCGGTCCCCTACGACGAGGAACCAGGCAAGCATGGGACCAATCGTTCAGGTCATATCCATTATAATTAAAGCATGCTTTCGACGTTTGTGTCTAATGAATAACATTGTTTCTAAATTGGCATTGCAGCTATAATTGTTTTGTGCTTGTGCAGCAAGCTAATGACGTGTTCGTTCTACCATTATCCGCTTGTTATTTAACGACCTTTTAATCGTTACTAAACTCCTTTGAAACGTCTGGTACCTTAATTACAATTTTAATTAAATCATACCCTGTAAATATGTCCTCATTTGTGTTTGAGTCTGTGTTCTGTCCACCTGACATAAGTCGTTTTGCAAAATTAACTTCATGGTACATGGCTCACTTTTTATGTGTAGTTTAATTAATCTATCACATATTTTCAGCATTATTAAATATTTTCTATTTCTGTAATATATGTTTATGTCTTTTAAAAAGGTTTAAAAGCTATAGTTTCAAGTTAACAATTTTTCAATTGCTGGAGTCTTTCTCGATTATAAAGTAAGTTGGGATACCTTAGTCCCCCGATTCTATTTTCTTTAATTCTTTCAACAAGTATAAATCCATATTCTTGTAAAAAAAAAAAGATGTATGTTTTAGAAAGAAAGCAACATCATTGCTCGAAGGCATGCTTTAATTTGTGTGGAATGGCCTCTTTTTTTTCACTTCGTGATCTTACATATATTCGGTATTGAAAATGCAGGTGGTTTCTCCTAATAAAAAGTTGGATCCTAAAGGAACTGGAAATACTCCTTCGGGTGAAGGGGTCCTAGCAAATTTCTTTAACTCTTTGTTGTATAAGAAAAGCGGCTCCTCACCCGGGCCACCAGGTTCTCCAGGTAGCGTTGGAACAAGCCCTGTTAAAATTGGTAAGTATTTCGATTCTTTATAACGTTTTTTAATAAATGTTAAGAATATATAAGTTTTATTTATTATTGAAACATATTTTGATTTCCTTATTACGTTTTCTCTTTTAGACAAACTACTAGATTAAAACCCTAAATGAAGATACGAGTTTTTAATTATTGAACTTCTTATTTACAGATGGTGGTGCAGTGGATAAAACAGCAATGCGTAACGACGCAGCTGCAGAATTGGATCGCATCACTCGAACCAAGAAAATTCCACCAGTCGATTTAAATTCATCGTCCGAGTGTTGAATTAGCACAACTTACCTTCGTGTCGCAGCTGAATCGGATTTAGTACGATTTTTAATCGTACTAAATGTTAAGCATAATTTAATAGTCTAGCTAGACCGAAGTAATCGTCGTATCATTGCTCTTAAATTATTACCAAGGGGCAGTGCAAGAAGATGATCAACGTATGTACTACGTCGCAACGAGCTCGTTAGAAAGATCGCCTAGTATTTTTTCTATTTCATCGTACAGAAATCTACAAATAGTGTGGTACTTAAACCTGACAAAGTTATTTATTTATTCCTGTTTTCAGTGTTCTACGTAGTAGACAATAATCATTTCTTCGTTGCATCGTTAACTAACCGATTTTGCTTTCCTCCGACTGACAATGAGTAGAAAAAATAGCGATAGATTTTTAAAGAGAACAAAGCTACTGATTAACATTTTCAAAATCAAAAAAAGAACTATAATTTATTAAATATTTAGCACAGCTTAAGTTTTTAATTTGAATTTGAATTCGATAAAAAGTAATTCTCTACTGGGTATTGATTTTTTCTAAAAGCATATGCAGTACACAAAGTACATAGTACGCTGACAATTCTTTTAGTAACAAAGAAGAAATCCCCGAGATTTTTTACATTTGATAAAATTAATATATATATATTTATATCGCTTGTTTTGATACTTGTGTTCGCGATAAGTTTGTAACGTTGATAGCATCGTGACATGATCTTTACTTACTGGCACGAATTAGTATTAGCTGTAAACGAAAGTGGGGAAAAAAGTGTAAAATTTGAACAAAAAAAAAAATATAAAAAATATAACAAAATTGAAATGATTCACGTGAATATTAAGTTTGTTTTGATATGTACTTTCGAGCTTGCGATAATAAAGTAAAACAGACGATCGTTGTTATTAAGAATTTAATATAACAATAAATTTGACATATGCTAATTTATACCTTGCTGGTTGAGTCTTGTAACGATTTATATCGCATCGCTTACAGTGATCTGCTATCATGAAACTTAACAAGCGTTTCTCCTGCAATTGTACTGCACAAAATGAAAGTGTATGCCTCTTATAGAGTGTAAATTTTCGCGTTATTTATGAGCAACGCAATTGAAGTTGAGACACAACTCTACATAATGCCTCTCACGTTCATTTACTTCGACAAAAAGTCGGCTGTATATACAAATAGTGAATAATATTATACAACAATTTCTTGAATAAAGTCATTTTTTTAAATAACTAGAGAACCAACATATTTTCGGATTTATTCGCATTAATTTGATTTAAGGCCGTAGCACAAAGACCAGGCGAATATATTCACCGAAGAGGTGGCACGTCGTTTAAAATGTTAATTTTGTAATTAACGTACGACTATAAAAAATAAGACAAACAAACAAACAAGACAAACAAAACAAACATTGTACGACTATAAACAATTTTGTAACTTATTTAAGTTTTTTCTCTCTAAATTTGAATTAGTAAATTAGAATTACAAAAAATATGAAAAAAGGATATGAATGAAAGATAGTAAATAAGAAAAAAGAAAGTGAAATTCCAAATACTCTCCGTGACAGACTTGTAAATTAATCAATTATTCAATTACAATTCTTAAAATATAGGATATTCCAGTTAACATTCAAATTAATATGATTAACATTCTAAAGCAGATAAAAAATATGGTTAATATTTTTAAAAAACTCCAGAAAATTTTCTAGGTTTTCCAGATTATATATATAATCTGGAAATCCTAGAAAATTTTAATATATATATATACAAACCTCTTTTAGAATACAGGCCATGTTGTGATGGCTTTGTGGAATCTGATTTTTTTTAAAGATTTCATGGAATTTTATGATATATTCTAATAATTTTAACGGACTTTTAATGTTAAGAAATTTCAGGAAGTTTTTAATAATTTTTAGAGATTTTCACGAATTTTAACATGGATTTCAGGCGATTTAAGGGACGAGCAAAATTCTATACGAAATTTTTGAGACATTTCGTTACACCACTTTTTAAAGAGAGGATGTTAAATTATTAGAAATTCGTACTCAAATTAATTTATAAAGTTTTATGGAATTCGATCAAGAATTTAACTGTGATTTTAATATGCAAATATTTTTTCATTTGTTCGAGAAGATATGTTGCAACTATTTTTAGACAATGATTTGCGGTTGTTTACAACTGCAAATCTTAATAAAATATCGTCTGTTTTCTCTGTAAATTCAAGTTAAAATATGTTTTTTACTAAGATTATTTGAACTACGTCGGAAACAGGATAATTAAAAGGACTTTGACCTCTTCTTTAAAAATAAAAAATAAGACACAGATAAAATGGAATAAAAGATAGGAAACGCAACTTGTCTAGAACTGCATTCGCGAATGTAGTGTCGTGCGCACTTGCAAATACATACCAATTACTTGCAATGGTTTGAATGTAGTAAAAGTAAAAGGAATGTTTCAAGGAAAACATATCACTTTCCTCTACTAAACATTCTACGTCGTCTACGTTTTCAACTGCACGGCGATTAAGAATAAAGTTTCGACTAAGTAAAGAACAAAAAGTTTTTAAAGTAAACATTTTTAAATCCCTTTTTCGGAAAAACTATTTAAGGAAAGTTTTTAAAAAATGGAGTCTGTAAGACCTGATAAACCACGGCTATGCACTTGGAAACCTAATGCAACTAATACACCTCATACAAAACGGAGAAAGTGAGTACAATAGTAAATTAATGGATTATATTTTTTAATAGTATAGTTTTCTATCTACAGTTATCATTTAAAGAAATTTCAAGGGGTTTCAAGAGATTTTGAGTAATTTTTAAAGGATTTTCAAGAGATTTTAAATGTTTTAAAATATTTCGAAGCGATTGCAAAAATATATTATACAGAAAAGTTTTTTCAATCTGCATATGACCCGTAAATATCATATAATTCCATGGTTTGACTACATTTCTTATCAATAATTTGACTTTAATGTGATATTTAAATTTTTCTTATTTATTATGTTTTTTTTTCAGCCAAGCGGATCATAAAAAGATATTACCAAATATTTTAGAAGCGATTGGTCAAACTCCGATGGTGCGTCTCAACAAAATTCCAAAGTTACACGGAATAAAATGCGAATTATGTAAATATTCGAATTGAATTTTACATTTTATTATGTTACATTTTAGAATGAATTAGATTTCTAGTCACAGTTTTGTCTATTTCTATCAAGAGACAATTCTGTCTTTTTCTAATTTTTTCAACCACCACTCAAGATATTTTTCAATTCCAGTGGTCAAATGTGAATTCATGAATCCAGCAGGATCAATGAAAGATAGGATAGCCTATCGAATGATTCAAGATGCGGAAGAAAAAGGGATATTAAAAGTAGGCGACACGATTATTGAACCTACGAGTGGAAATACAGGAATTGGATTAGCAATGGTAGCTGCTGTAAAAGGCTATAAATGCGTTACAGTAATGCCTCAGTGGATGTCAAATGAAAAACAGTATACGATTCAGGCACTTGGAGCTCAGGTCGTGAGAACTCCAGTAGCTGGTGCGTGGGATAATTCTGAAGGACCTTTTGTAGTATCCGAGAAACTGCACAAAGAAACACCAAACAGTGTTATTCTTAATCAGGTAATTATATAAATCAATAATTTTGTTATTATATAAATTTACAAATCTGAATGCACATGACAATGTTTGATAATTTGACAGTCAATTAAAAGTAGTTTAATTAAAAGTTCCACAAGGCACAAATAATTCAAATCTCTCTTTCATTGATGCATTTTTTCGAAACAGACAAATTATGTAATCGGACATTCACCTCATGTGATTATTTATATTTTTATTAGACTTATGGCCTTGTTAAGATATGAAAGAAGATACGTCTGACGTCAAATTCTTCGATAAAAATTTACAAATAAAATAAATTGGACTACATATTTAACAAAGTTTTCTTTCAAATAAACATATATGCAACGAAAAGAGAATACTGTTAGTTTTAATGTATTAGTTTTAATTATTAGACATAACTAGACTACTCAGATCCATTAATTTTGTTCAGATCCTTGTTTCAATAAATTAATTTTCAACTTCAAAAATTAAGAATAAAAATTCTTTTAGTACACAAACAGTGGAAATGCATTAGCCTACTATGATGACACAGCCGCGGAAATTTTGGAGCAGACCGAAGGAAATATTGACTACTTTGTCGCTGGATCTGGAACTGGAGGAACGATTACTGGCATTGCTCGTAAACTTCGAGAATTATCTCCTCAAACTAAAATAATTGCAGTTGACCCAGAAGGGAGCATTGTTGCAGATCCTCCACAATTAAACGAATCTTCCACATCCTCTTGGGAAGTTGAGGGAATGGGGTAAATAAAATTTATTTTACTAATAATTATTCATTCAATATTAATTGAAAAGGTATAAATTGAAAAAATTTATTTTTAGCCACGTTTATATTCCTACGAATCTGGACAAATCTGTGGTAGATATGTGGATAAAATCAAATGATCGCGATACTTTCTTAATAGCTCGAAGCTTGATTCGAGATGAGGGTTTACTCGTTGGAGGAAGTTGTGGAGCAGTTGTCTCTGCTGCTCTCAAACTGGCAAAAGACTTACCAGCAGATAAACGTGTTGTAATTTTATTACCCGATGGAATTCGAAATTATATGACGAAATTTGTTTCAGACTATTGGATGGAGAGCAGAGGTTTTATGGTAAAATTATCAATTCGTTTTTACAATTCTAAAAGGTATTTTTAGAAATTTCGGGAGTTTATTTTTATAAATTTACATTTTCTTCTAGAGTACTCCAGAGCCAGTTGAAAGTAATCGATGGTGGTGGAATCTTCCGCTTTCGAGTTTTCAATTAAATAATCTTATTACTCTTCTCGAAAAATCTACTTGCGAGGAGGCAATGAATGTCTTCCAAGAAAAAAATGTACATCAAGTTTCGATCACTAACACAAAAAACGAAGTCGTAGGAGTTGTAACTTCAAAAGAGATTCTAAGCAACTTAGTATCAGGCAAAATACAGAAAACAGACTCTGTCGAGAAAACAATGTCGAGGCAATTTCCTAAAGTAAATTTAGCAACAACCCTTGGTAAAATTTCGAGAATTCTTGTGAATGAAAATTATGCAGTTGTGATAGATGAAAGCAAAAAGGACCTATTCCTGGGAATTGTTACGCAAAATAATTTACTTAATTTCATCAACAGTTCCAGAAAATAATAAAACAGATTTATTTCAAAAGCCAAATGGAAATAATTTTCTAAGAATTTTCATCGAAACATCGAAAGTTACCTTTATGATAAATAAATGAATAAGTATTCTAAGGAACATTTATCCAAAAATATAAAATTCCATGTGCGATTGTATTTTATTAACTCTAGTGCTAAAACGAATTTGTATAACTATTCAATTATATATAATTATATATTATATACATTGTATTTTGTTTCTTAATTATTCTGATTCTTTACTTTGTTTGATAAGACTTCAGGAAAAAAATAAAGAAAATGCGAAGTACATTATCGCTTCGTTTTGAAGCATATAAATCATCTATCAAAATGACGTCTTTCAAAGATTATAATTAATGAAGAATCTTACCTGAGGAATGATTAATTGAAGTTTTTAACAACAAGGTCAAATTCTTTGCACGTAGACATTGAATTTACAACTAGGTAACGCGGAAACCTCTGCGTCGACAGTGCAGGGAATTCCGAGGTTTGCTAAGCTTCCTCGAAGAAGACCACATGTAAAAGCTAACAAACGAGGACTTTCCCGAAGGTATTGTTTGCTTCCGTTTCCTCCTATGTTGGCTAATAACCGAAACGAATTATCTTGAAGCATGTAAGTTCCGTGATGGTTGGTTCTGAGATTGTCGATTTGTTTTTGATACAGACTGGTCCAGAAATCGGTACAGATAAACTTGATAGTGTCCAATTCATCTTTGAAGCGAGGCCATTCCCTAGTTAGTCTCTCAATTATACGATAACCGACACTGAAACCCATACATTCCAATCGAGACAAATCCTCTTCTTTTTCCTTTTAAGTAGATTTAAAAAGAAATTAAACGATATTTTAGTATAAAATGCCTTGCGAGTTTGGAAAATGTCATAAAATAGAACGAAATTAATTTATATAACTACTGATAAGAAAAATATTAATTTTAAACATATTCTGTCAAAACAATTAGGTGTTAAAATAACCTCCAAAAAGAAACTTGATGTCATTGCAATGACTCATAAAAAATTCAATACTTATTTACGTTAAAACTAATTGTTATACAAAATAATCTTACCCCACTGTTGACAGGTGTGCTTAACACGTAATTAACCATTTCTGCATGCAAATATTGGAACAAACATTCATCAGCTTCTCCTTTGCTAGCTAAACTTGCTTTTGTATCAACAATTTGATGCTTCATTATTTATATTTTAAGAACACTGAAGTCGTTTATTTATATATATTTTTTTTTGTAAGTACAAACACTTCTCGTAATTATTTAAGATATGCCCACAATATAGAAAAATGCATATGTATAACTTCTTTTTCTTCTTTAATTTTCATCAACATGATCGACATTGACAAACCACTGCCCACCACTGCCTGCGCGCGCAGCACATGTTGGCTTTCCGATATTTACATAATTATGTATACTAATTAGTATACTAATTTTTAAGAATAATTTAAGTATTTGTCGATAAGGACTTGAATAACTTTTTATTTGTAAAAATTTTAATACAAATTTATATTAAAACTCCTAATATTAAGCGAAATCTTAGGTAGGTTGCAAATGAAAACTCCTGATATTTTTATTATGTGTCATATAAAGTAAGCGTATATGTTAGTGATTTACTTATAGAAGCATTTGCAAAAAAAAAGCGAGTTCCAAAGTCGGTTTATGGTATTTTGATGGTATAGACCATTACGAATAATCAATTAGATAATAATACTTAGTTATATCTGCAAAAAACGAGAATTTGCGGTGTGATTTTAAAATAAAAGCTGAAAAAATGAGAAAAAACTATTTACATTAAGATTAAGTAAAATATTTACATTTTTACTTGAGAACACTTTAATTTTATTAACAAAACAATAATAGCTAATAAAATGCTTTTGACCCGTTGGCATTAAACGGAAAACAAAAAATTACTTATTACTTATTATCAATTATGCGTAAAAAATACTATTCAATGTGATACGAGTTGTAGTAAAAAATGTTGGTATCTCATCACCTTAAAGTCTAATTGGTACAATTTCGTTAACAATTTCTTAATTATTTTCTGCTCCAATATTAAAAAAGTTCATAACATTCTTCAACGAATATATATTCGATAAATATAGCCTAAGAATATTTACAAACTGTAAAAATAATTCTTTAAACAACTCCAAGGCAACGAAAATCGAACGTTTATAAAACTTTAAAATTAGCTTTCGATTTTCACCACATTAGCGTCAATTTTTTTAAAAACCCGTATCTACGTATTGATCTGTTCCTTAGAGTTAACGATCTCCGATTTAAGATAAATGGGTTCAGATTCCGAAATCTTTGACTTTACTGTCGCTAAGACTTCCGGCGGTAAATTTACCGGTGTCATATTTTGCTCAGAATTAGGATCGTTCGCATTGTAATCCTTACTAACCATATAAACCTGCAGCACTGTTTTGCCAGGTTCACCTGGAGATTCCCTTGCCAATATAACTAAAGATCCTGGCTGGATATCTCTCGCATTGGGAATATTCGCAATAATATCTTGCGGTTGGGATTCGATTCGGGCTTCTTTTTCTGTGGACACAACCGATTTTTCACTTTGAGCTGATTGTTCTTCTTCTTCCAGATCAGAGGAACAATCATCATAAACTTTGGGTGCTTGTAATTTCCTTCTTTTTGGCAATCTACCAGATCTCGTGGGCTTTACGTTATAAATTTCAGTGTCCTCCGTACCGCTAGTAGATTCACCTTCCTCCTCTTCCAGAATTGCCTGCGAAATTGTCGTTTTGCGCTTTCGTCTGCTCGCTCTGCTCGGTTTTTTCTGAGCATTTTCATCTCTGAACTCTCCCGAACTTAGGTCATCGTCCACGTCTTCTTCACAGGAATTGTCTATCTCCTCGATACTTCCGACTACAAAACCTGAAAATTAAATTAATGTTAAATAATATAAATTGAAATTCGAACCGTTTTGTAAGAGTTTTATATATAGAAATTTAAACTTACGACATCTACTGGGACGTTTAGATTTAAATTGCCTCTTAGCTGTCTCTACTTTTGTTTTAGTAATTTCTGTTTCCCTTCTCTCATCTTCTGCAAAGATTTCTAAAAAATTAAGAGAATTAATTTAAATAGATTCAGAATTAAATCAGATTAAAAAATTCTATCTATCAAAAATATTCTAACCCATTTCTTTTTTCAAAGCTTCCATGTCGAATACTTGATACTTGAGAGCTTTCTCGACTAACTCTCTATTCGTCCTTTCTTCTTTTTTGAACTTAAGCTTTAATTCCTGACGAGTTCTTTTAGGGAAGAAGCTTTGCATCAAAAGAAAATCGGTCCCAATGTTGCTCAGCGCTTTATAAAATCTTAAAGTGTCCCATTTCGACCATTCCTTGCTTTTCTGCCGACGTTTATAGAAGCCACCACTATTGTTTTCATCGTGAACTATCGGTCCAGATCTGTTTTTTTCCTTTTCCGTCCGCTCTATTATTAAACTCTCCTGATCAAGAATCAATTCTCCATTGGGTCCAACTTTTACTCGAGGCACAGGCATCGCCGTCGGTTCATCTTCCGCCTCTTCTTCTTCTTTATTTTTTACTTCTTCAGGCGCAACTCTGTAAATTTAAATTTAAATAGATAGTAAATTATGTGATAGTGGGATGAACACCCTGAAAAGGTTTTAAAATAAAAATTACAAAATAAAATATAAATTAGTACATTTTGTATACTAACGAGCTAACGGAAATCTTTCTAGGAGCCGGATTCGGAGTATTAGTTCCTGTCATGGGATTGCTGATTGGATTATAGTAAATCAAGTCGTACATCGTTAATTTGCTTCGGTCAGGTATCTTATTCTCATGCTTCAGCATAAATTCCTTTCGAGCTTCTGCCAGTTTTCTTGCTGATTCAGACACCGTCAAGCGTCTCTTTGGTTGTCCGAATTTCAATTTCGAATTACCATATGTATTGTTGGATCCGTCTTTGTTACTTTGGACAGAACAAACCGAATCATTTCTCACACGAGGTGGGATTGATGATTTTCTAGATTCGTCTTCTGATTCACTAGCACTTGCTCCACTTCCTTGAACGCTGTTTTTTCGAACTCTTCCTCCACTATCTAAGCGAGGAACGGGTCGCATAAAGCAGGAACGATTTTGTGTATGCTTCGTGGGACTTACTGGAATATCGAAATAAGAAATTCGAAAATTATAAACTACAAAATACTAGTTATAAAAAAGAGTTTAAATAAGATTTTCTTACCCTCAACATGCGGAATAAAAGTTTCGGAATTTGTTATCTCCACTTGTTTCTCAGCGCTAAGGTTGTCTCCATCTGTGCCTTCAACAACTTCCAATTGTTTATTAATTTCAGAAATCTCCACTTCGTTTTCCCCATTGATAGCCTCTTTATTCCCTTCAATATTCAATTCTTTATTGATAACGGAATCATCCGTTTCTTTATTCGTGAAGGATTTAGTTGGTTCTTTACTTGTTTCAGAAAAAGCTGATTCTTTATTTTTAACTGAATCATCAGCTTCTTTAGTAACTTTGAAATTTTCGCTTTGATCATCAGTATTATCCGTTACTTTAAGGAACGTAATATAATCATCCTCTCTATTTTCATTGCTTTTATCATTGACTATATTTTGTGTTTCACTTTTGAAAGACAGCTGCACAGCAGATTCTGTTGGCTTTTCCGTTTCAATTTTATCTTCAGGAGCATTTTCGATTCTTTCAAATTTTATATCTTTTTCTGGAATAGTTTTTTCGACATCCGAGATAGAATTGGAAGTGGATAGGGGTTTATCTGAATCTATAGGTGCGGCTGGTTGCACAGCCTTTCGACGAACAGGCACCGTTGCTTGTACTTTTATACGTGCGCGCCTCATTTCTTGTTGATTTTATTACACCAGCAAAGAAATACCTGAGAAGGGAAATAATTTCATTAGCATATGAATAATTTTCAACTTTTAAAATAGAATAAAAAAAAAACTATGAGAAAAAACCATTTTGTCAGATTAAAATTTAAAAAATATATATTATAAAATTTCGGATAATAAAAACTTGTTTTCGTTTGTAATAAATCATCCAACACTTCTATTTTGGTTTCCTGATGAAAATTCGGGGTAGATATATGCAATTTTTCTTTGAAATGACTTATGATAGGGATATTGAATAATTCTTAGTTCTATTTTCTAAATCATGCTTTTGTAAACAGTACTGTATAATGATTAATTATTTAAGTAATGAAAATCATATGTCATGAATTATATGCTAAAAGTTTGAAAAATATTGTCATTCCACATGTTTAATCATACTTTCTTGACAGATGGAAACTTACAAATCATTGGCACCAGAGTTCTTATTTAATTATCTTTTAAATTCACTAAATACGACATCAAGGAGAAATTATCATTGATTTATATATTAGGCAGGACTGGTTTCATTTCATTCAAAATAAAGAAACACTTTGAAACACGTTATAGAAAACAAATGTGCATTAAGTTTAAAGAGGTTAGCAAAGCAGGGTGGTGAAACATTTTATAAAACTTTGTTCCAATGAAACGTTTTCATGAACGCTCGGATTATAATTGGTTGCAATTCGCGCAAAGTTTAAAATGCTAAAAAATATTATTTTTTTATTATAAATAATGACAGTTTAACTTATAGAAGTGTCCAATAGACTTAATTAATTTTAATTTTTATAAAAATTCATTAATATCGTTATAATAAACATATTTGTATGTTAAAATGTCATAACAATAAAAAGAATATTTTTTAGCATTTTAAACTGCGCGCGAATAGCAACTAATCATACGCCGAGTACGACGCATGCGCAGAAGGTAGTTAACGTGCGTTGCGCGCGCAGGCAGTCAACTTTGACAGCACTGGGCAGCACTGCCCCGGACGCCCCGGACTACTGAGTGTCTGTTCTGTTTGTGCATAATTTTGATCGGAACATTTTTGTACTGTGTCACTTTATAGAATTCAAGTAATTAGTGTTTTTATCCTATTATTGAAAATTAGGAAAAAATGGTAAGTTGAAATAAAGATTATCTCAAATGTTTTTCATGTTTTTTTCACAACTGCAGCGTATTTTACACTGCAGTTCGAATTTCTCGATATTTTTAGGTTAGGAGGGAAATGCATTGTCATCAAGGATTTTAAAGTCGATCAAATAATGATTGTATTCGTTATATATCTTTAAAAAAGCTAGAATTAATTACTTTTCAAGTTATAAACGTTTCTTAGGCTTGATTTGAAAGTATTTTGATTTTTAAAAATATACTTGGTCATGTTTGAGAAAAAGGAGGTTGGAATTGCAGAACCTCCAGGTTTTTTAAGGTTCTATATATGAACAAGATTATCTTTCATTAAAAGGATATATTTTCTGCTTATATTATTTATTTAGTTGACAATTAGCATAGAAACATTTGGAAATGTACCTAGTGTATTATATTCATGAATTTTTCAAATAAAGCAAATGTCTTAACTAATTTCTTAATTTGATGTAAACAAATTAGAAAATGGTACCTATGCGTAGAAACTCTGGTTAACTCGTAGCAATTCAAACCATACATATTTACATTTCGATTATATTTTATTGCATATTAAACGAATGTCTTATACTTGACTCTTAATAGACATTTAAAGGTTGATTTTTTTCCTTGCAGGCTCGAAGGTATGACACACGTACAACAATCTTCTCCCCTGAAGGTCGTTTGTACCAAGTAGAGTATGCGATGGAGGCCATCAGTCACGCTGGAACTTGCCTCGGAATTCTGGCTAACGACGGAATTTTACTGGCGGCTGAAAGAAGAAATACAAACAAGCTCTTGGATGAGGTATTCTTCTCTGAGAAGATCTACAAGTTGAACGATGATGTTGTGTGTTCAGTAGCTGGAATTACGTCAGACGCCAACGTCCTGACCAACGAATTGCGACTCATTGGTCAAAGATATCTCTTACAATATGGAGAGACAATCCCTTGCGAGCAACTCGTCTCGTGGTTGTGTGATGTTAAACAGGCTTACACGCAATACGGTGGAAAGAGACCTTTCGGAGTCTCGATTCTTTACATGGGATGGGATCGTCACTACGGATATCAACTTTATCAATCTGATCCTAGTGGAAATTACGGAGGATGGAAGGCCACCTGCATCGGCAACAATTCAGCGGCTGCAGTTTCTTCATTGAAACAAGAGTACAAGGAAGGCGAGACGACCTTGAAAGATGCAATGGCTCTTGCTATCAAGGTCCTTTCCAAGACTTTGGATATGAACAAACTCTCTGCAGACAAAGGTTGTTTAATTCTTATCGACATCAAATCATCCAAAAGACTTTTGAATTCTTAACACATTTGAATACCTTTGACGAAGCTCTTTTGTAGAAAAAAATATTAACTCACAATTGTTTTTGTTTGTAGTTGAAATGGCAACTTTAACCCGTGAAGATGGAAAGACGAAAACGAGAATTCTACCAGCTGCTGAAGTGACAGCACTAATTGCGGAACACGACAGATTAGAAGCAGTTGCTGAGCAAGCTAAGAAGGATAAGCAAAAATCTTAGTTTATTTAATTGCGCATTTTACAATTGTCTACGGATTCGGTTAATATAAATATTCAATAAATGAAATCTCTTTTTGAAGAAACGTGAATTTTTTAGCTGGTGGAACCCAAAGTAGATATTAAGATTCTCAAATAGAAGTCAAATCTTAAAAAACATAATTGAAAGTACAAGTATTTAATTGGATCTGCTAATAAATTGTAATTTTGAATAAGAAAAAATATCACTTGAAAAAAAGTTTAGCACTTGTATCGATAAACCTACAGGACTTTAATGTCATACTATAAGCCGTTATCAATAATGTCTCGAGAGTTGATTTATTACTAAGATGCATTGCTCAGTGAGGCTGAAATCATATTGTTCTTTGGCTACGGAGATAAGGTGACATTCAAACTTGCATCAAGTTCGATATTAACTCTTTAAGTTCTAGAATAAGGAGGTTTATAATCTGTGAAAAGTTTCTGGAAATTGATCAGGTAAATTCATAAATTTATTCTATATGGTATTTCTGATTATTTTCTTTTTTCTTTTTTTTTTTTTTTAGATAGAATAGATAGAATGAACTTTTCGCTATTGCCATGTTTAATTTTCGTCTGGAGTTTTATTGTTGCAGTGCAATCGAATGCAAAATCAGGTGACATTATTTGCTATTGAAATTACATATTTTGTACTTTTTTTTTTCCGTGGTTATAATTATTTAAACCAACTTTGTAATATTAGTTGATGTAATGAAACATCCAAATTGGAAACTTTTCGACCATGAAACGTGTGGCACAAGTAATTCGGTTCGCATAATTGGAGGGAAAAATGCTTCTTTGGGTGCCTATCCTTGGATCGCACAAGTTGGATACACGATTGGATCAAATCCAAAGCTTAATTACAGATGTGGTGCTACTTTGATTAACAAACTTTATGTGATTACTGCAGCACATTGTGTTACGGAATTACCCAGAGCGTTCGTATTTAAATTTCATAGTTCATCTTGAAGTAGAGTTATCAAAAATATTTGGGATACTTATTTGAAATTCAATTTCATTTACGAAATGAAAGTTATTTTTGAAACTATACAAAGGAATTTAATGGAAACGGATTGTGTAATTGTCATTCTGGTATTTATAATGATTAATTGATTGATTTGATTGCAGGTTTACAGTAGGTGGTATTCGACTAGGAGAGCATAATACAGATACAGACCCAGATTGCGAAAATGGATATTGTGCTGAACCCGTTCAAGATTTTAAACCGGAAAATATAACCGTTCATGAGCAATACAACAAAGACCCCTTTAAGAACGATATAGCAATTATCAGATTGAATAAACCTGTTATCTTCAATGGTAAATGCAAATAGTTATAGTATAAAACTTAAAACTTTCCATTTCTAAATGCTGCGCAATTAAAATGTTAATTTTTGTTAAAGATTTTATTTTAAAATTAAAAATCAAATTTTCAAGTTTTAAATCTACAGTAATCTAATAAAATATTGTAATTTACGAAGAGAACGTGAGGCCCATTTGCATGGTCAGAGATGAACTATTGACTAAGGACTTTGTTGGAAAAACGGCTGAGGTTGCCGGTTGGGGAATATATGATATTAGTAAGTATAATTTCTAATTCACATAAAACTATTTTTATTCTGTTTTTATATTATAATTAGAAATATTTCCCCACTGTAGTAGTATCCACTTTGCAAATTCACCTTCCACTTCTATTTTCAAAAAGAGTATCTCCAGAGTATCTCTATAGAGCGAAAATATATCTAATTGTAATAATTGTCGTGTAAAATGCGATAAAACATCTTTATTTTAAGAAAGTATAAAAATTTCCTTTTTCAGATCATCCAAAGCCGAGTGTAACACTCTTAACTATTAAATTACCTATTGTTGATTTGGAGAAGTGTAAAAAAGCGTTTAAAGGTCATGCGAACGTTGGTCAAGGTCAAATATGCGTTGGAGGAAAAGTTGGTCATGACTCCTGCTCAGGAGACAGTGGAGGTCCTCTTATGAAAGTAGAGGCACTCGATGGACCTCCCAGATATTACTTAATTGGCTTAGTATCCTTTGGAGCAAAACACTGTGGAGAGTCTGCTACCCCTGCAGTTTACACCCAAATTTCTGAATATCTAAAATGGATTCTGGACAACATGCGAGCTTAATTGAGGAGATACAGTATTTTATTTTTCATTTTAGAGAGAATCTTTTAAACTAAGTTCTGGTCCTAACAAAATTAAATATTTATTTTTAGTTCGGAAGAAATTCGATTTCACAGGTGATGTTAGTAGAATTCTTCGAATGTTTTTAGCCTCAATTTCCTATGAAGTGAAACAAATTTTATTATTAAAATTACTATGAATTTATTTTCATTTTCTATTTGTTAATTTTTATCAATTTATATATATTTATCAGAATATTTTTCAATTAGAAGGCCTGATATGTCACTATCATACTTACTAGACAGAATCAGGGTCCGCCATGATCCCTGAAGAGTGAATGACCTCAATTAAAACTTAACTATGTAACTAAGAAAGTTTATACAGAATATTCAGAAGTCGAAAACATATATGTGCTGAGTTCTTTGATTAATTGGAGATATTTTTCTGACGAGTTCAATCTTTTAGTATTCTCGGTTCACGAATTTTTCTGATATAATTTACACGTGTTGTTATAAAAAATATTTTGTTACAACTGTTTAAATAAGTTTTAATATTGTGGTCTTATCTACTCCGCGGCTTATATTTCTTTTTTATTATATTACGATTTTTACAAATTTATTTATATATGTATTTCTATAGCCACTAATTTTTTACAGTTTCAGAAGATATTCTTAGAACAATTTATCAAATTTTATTACCGTTTCTTTCTTGCAAAATATATTTTATTTCATTCAAAAATAAAGAAACAACAAGGAAAGGACATCTAGTTGTATCATGGGAATTCTGGAATCCTCAAGAAATTTCATAATTTTGTTTTATTTCTTTGGCATCAGGTTGAGGCTGTGAATTAAAGTACCCGTCAAAATAGGGAAAACCACAAATTGATGATGATTCACACATTTCATGGTCAATTTAGCAGAACTAAAAATGAAAGAATTTTGCTGAACTCAAACGAAGTATAAAAAAATTAAAATTCTACGTGAATTAAGCGACTTAAATTCAATAATGAATTAAGTCAAAATTAAAATGGAGAGAAAATTATTTGTAGTGTTAAATTTTGGAATATTATAAATTATTATTATTATTAATAATAATCTTAATGACATATTTAACTGCTTTATCTATAATAGTAATATGAAAAATGTATCCTGAAAAAGAAACCCGTTTGATTTCTACAAAAGTAAATATTTTACTGAGTAGGAATTTTGTCTTTTCCTGCTAAGTGAAAAAATTGTTTATAAATCTGGAAATCATCGAGGGGAATTGTCACGACGTTTCTGAGAGTCTGAGTGAATTGTTTGTGGAAATTGTACAAGTTGGTGTGGTGGGAGTGTAAATACTTTACTTGTTGACCCTGGCTCCGGTCACTCTATCTCTCATTGGTACTCTACCAGTCGAAGATCGAGTTTTAGACTCGTTGGAGTCAAACTTTTTATCAACTCATATTACTCTTTCGATTACAATTCAGTGTTAATCGTCATTTTAGTTTGATATTTAAATTAATCTAGATTTCATTAGTCATTAGATCAAAATGGAATCCAGTTTGCGAGCTGTTTTCGTTCTCTTTTTGGCAAATTTTTTCATTTCGGGTAAGTTATCTGGTTTTTCATTATTACTAATAATCAAAATAATGCCAGGTATTTTTGTAATTCTAAAAATGCTAAACATATATTTTTAATATCTTTTACCATTTATTTGATATCTGTTTTTTATAATTAATTAAATTGCAATATAATAAAAAATTTTGTTCTGATAAAATTTCCAAGAATTTTTAAAGCAATAGTGAATGCTTTTTGAGCGAGTTTATTTCTCCTTGACTTTTGTAAATGTTTGCTCAATTCCTGTATTTAAGATGTGTCAATAAATCAATAGTGTTCAGAGATTTGTGTCAAATTATCATATACAGTCTCAGGAAACGTTATTTAACTCCTTTCGTGACTCATAATAAACAAGTCAATTTTGTATAATGGATTAGCATCAACTTTTTACGTTTCAAAATTTCTAAATGCGAATTTTAAAACCATTAATTCCTTTTATTATTTAAGAAAAGTAATTTTTGTATCAAAATATATTTTGTTTTTTGTATTGAAGTTAATATAAATTTTCTTTTTTCAGATTTGTCAGCACAAAATCTATGTGCGACTCCTAATCGAGAACCTGGCGACTGTATTCCGATTCAAAGTTGTGAACCTTTGTTGAATCTTTTAAAATCGAAAAATTTGAGACCCGAGCAAATTAAATTCTTGCAAGATTCTCAGTGTGGCTTCGTTGGAAAAAATCCAAATGTTTGCTGTCCAAAAACTTCTCAACCGCCAATTCAAACTCCTCGTCCAACGATTACTGAAAATCCAGGAATCACACCAAATTTAAGTGTTAGGAATCATCCTCTTCTTCCTACAAATTGTGGAGAGGATGTTAATGACAGAATTGTAGGTGGAGAACGCACTGATATCGACGAATATCCTTGGATGGCTCTTTTGGAATACCAAAAACGTGAGTATTGAATAATTACTCAAAAATAGAGCATCGATTATAAAATATTGTTTTTCTGTCATTAAAACAATGTTTTTATTCAGTAATTTGAAATGTACAATAACAATGAATAATGGAAAAAATTAATTGTTGCCTTTATAATTTTTTCTTAAAATTTATTTATTTCTCTAGGAAAATTTTATAAATTTAAAATGTACTTCATAATGAGAGAAAAAATTAGTGATATCCACATGTTTATCATTCATTACGTATGCTCATGACCTAAATCCCTGATAATAGCACTTGGTATTGATAATGTTGGATAAAAAGATTTTAATTCCTACATCCGTGGTACTATATAAAATTAATTTTTATTAACTAGATTTTTAATATTTGAAAATTATGTCTGAAAATCGATGAGTTTCATAGAGTTCAATTGGATTTCCTAGAATCCTATTAAATGAAATTGAATTCCTTTGGATTCCATTAAATTCTTTTAAACTGTATGCGATTCTTCTGGATTCAATTAGACATCTTTTGGATTCTATGAATTCTTTTGAATTCCATTCTTTTCAAATTCCTTTAAGATTTTATTGATTTGTATTGGAGATCAATTTTTTTCCTTCTCACCTATTTTTATAAAAAAAATTACCTATTCACCTTTTTTAATAACAATAGTTACTGTGAAGACTGAAATTGAATAGATTAGATGTGTAATTTTTGAATTCTAGCAAGAACAAATTTCTTATTTCACAATATAACTCTAACTCTAACACGTAATGTGTATCTCTAATTCCAGCTAATGGAATAATAACAGCTTGTGGTGGAGTCCTCATATCAAAACGATACGTCCTCACAGCAGCTCATTGTCTAAAAGGCAAAGACCTTCCAAAATCATGGAAACTCGTCAGGGTTCGTTTGGGCGAATACGACACAGCCCAAGAAATAGATTGCATAAGTCAATCAGGAACTCGTGTCTGTGCTGATCCAACAGTCACCGTCCCCATCGAAGAGCATATCGCTCATGAAGATTACATACCAACTGCCAAAGGACAGAGTAACGATATTGCTTTGCTGAGACTTGCTCAAGATGTCTCCTTCTCACACTACATCAAGCCAATCTGCTTGCCAGAAGATCCAAGTCTTGGAAGATTGCTTGATGTTGCAGGATGGGGCAAAACCGAAATGAGATCCGAGTCTAATGTGAAACTAAAGGTGAGACTTCCACTTGTTCAAACTGATGAATGTGGCAGGACTTATAGGAATGCTGGTGTCGACCTTGGAGCCGGACAAATTTGTGCTGGAGGTCAACCTGGAAAAGATTCTTGCAGAGGAGATTCTGGTGGTCCACTCATGTCCAGGGTCAGAGCACCCAGTGATGATAAACCAAGATGGGTCAGTGTTGGTGTTGTTTCCTTTGGACCTTCACCCTGTGGAATGCCAGGATGGCCTGGTGTCTACTCTAAAGTTTACGATTTTCTTCCGTGGATTCTTCGTAATATCAGACAATAGTCGTCGAATTTATTTTTATTTTATCATCTGACTCGTTAGTTTTCAAATTCAAGGTCGGATCTCCTGAGAGTCGAATCTCAAAGTATCTGGTAATCTTACTTCCTTTAATTCGTCATTAATCCCCTCATTACGTCAATGTCAATGAAGGGATTAAATTAAAACGAAGTCTCGAATAACAAAGTTAAGAATTTTTAATTAATTAAAAATATACGATAAGACGAACTTCAAGCACTGGAATTAATTCAACTAATATAGAAAAACGAGTCCAAAATGGCAACCAACCGGAAAAACCCGAAAATTTGGAGAGCGAAAGTTAGTAGATACCTTGGTAAAAAGAAAAGGTTTATTATTGTTTGCAGCCGATAAATATATAGTTGCTAAAATAGGTGAATGTGTGTATTTGGCCGACAGTTGTACCACTGCATCGTGGAAGGGGACATAATATTTTTTGGTTCAAGCACGAACGGATCCTTGACCATGTAAAAATAAAAAATTTAAAAATATTTTTTGATATTATGCAAGCAAAGGAATTGCTTGAAATAAATTTACAAAAATGAAAGTTCAAAAGAAATTTCAAAAGCGGTAAGAAGTCATTGCACTCTGACCACAAACTTTTATATCTTCTTCTAATTGAAATAGCGTATGTAAATATACTATTTTTATTTAAATAAAAATCTTGAATGACTAAGGAATTTAATTTATATTCGATTTTCCTCTTCTCTATTATAATCTATTCATATCTATTCATTATAATCATATTCAAGATTTTATGTATAGTTTATAACAGAGTACTCATAAAATAACTATAAAGAAGATGTGTAATTATCACTGCATCAGTGCTTACATATTGTGGGGGAAATTCCTATGACGTGATGCAGATTTTTATTTTTCCTTTCACTCAGTTTAAAAAGGAATATATATTTCCATCTTTCATCTTGCATTGATCGTTTGTATACGTCACTATGCAGTTTATCCTCATTCCTATTCGGTCAACGGTATAAAACTGATCAGCTGAATAAGAACAGATCTGAACAGTTGAGAGAATTTTCGATACTAAGAGTCAAAGGAAAAAGACAAAAGTTCTAAGCTAAATAGATAAGAAGTGCATTGATGCTGCAGAATTTTTAATATGTTACGTTTACTGATAGTATTCATTTCGTTCGTCTCTCTTAATTATGCACGTAAGTAAATTTTTCATTCAGATTTTTGTTATCAGGGATGATTCGGTAAAAAAAGCAATTCATTACCAAGGCTATTAATTATTTAATCTGAATATGGATTCATTATTGTTCTAATTTAAAATTGTATCTTTTTGTATTATAGAAAATGCAGATTTTTGCTCTACACCCTTTGAAAGATTAGGAACGTGTATTAACATAAAAAAATGTGATCCATTGATGGCAATTTTGAGAAGAGGGAAGCCCATTCCAGAACCATCTATTGATTTATTACGAAAATCATTTTGTGGCACGGACGGAAAAGATCCTAAAGTTTGCTGTGAAAGGGAGGTAAATGTTATTTACTACGAACTTTTTTAAAAATGTGCATAATTAATAATTTTATAATTAATTAAATTTTATTTATTAATACTCAGAGCCCCAGTACAGAAAGACCAACTTCAACAACTACAGAAGGAACAATAGAAGAACCATCCTTTATTCCAGAACCACCAGATGTGTCTAATCATCCAAATTTGAGATTCTTGGATCTTGAATCGTGTGGACCATTTGTTGAACGAAAAATTGTTGGGGGTAAAAGGACAGGTGTTTTGGAGTTTCCATGGATGGCTTTAATTTCTTATAGAACTAGATCCCCAGAACCAGAATTTCGATGTGGAGGTACAATAATTAATCAGAGATATATTCTCACTGCGGCCCATTGTGTAATTGGCGATGGTAAATATCTTTTAATACTTACGCCCAGCTAAATACAACCATTATTTTATCTTATTATTATATTATCTAAATATATATAATAATTATTACTATTATTACATCATTAGGTGTCAATTTACATGGAGTAAGAGTAGGAGATCATGACACATCTAAGGAGCTTGACTGTGATAAAGACAGGAATGGTAACAATATATTCTGTGCTGAAAAATACCAAGAATTTGGAATTGAAACTAGCATCTATCATCCTCAATATTCAAGGCAAAAGCTGCAAAATGATATCGCTTTGCTGAGGGTTGATAGAGACATCAATATGCAACCTCCAACTGTTAAACCAATTTGTTTGCCAATTGGGAGTGCAGCAAATTTATCAAGAAAAAAGGTATACAGACTATTGATTGAAATTACAAAAAAAAAACTGATAGACAAAGTCTTTCTTATGTAATTATTTAATTTTATTGCTTAGATTAATGAATAAAATTTGATCGTAGGTTGTAGTAACTGGTTGGGGAAGGACATTATTTCAACCTCGAAGCTCTGCATTGATGATGATCAGCATTTCTCCTATACCAAATCAAGATTGTGCAGAAATTTATAAAAGACTTGCTAAAATAGAATACAAGCAAATGTGCGCAGGTGGAAAAAAAGGAGTAGATTCTTGTGGGGGAGACAGTGGAGGACCTTTGCAAAGTACTGCCTTTTATAATGATAGTGATAGTGATGTTAGATATGTGCAATATGGTGTTGTAAGTTTTGGACACGCAAATTGTGGCGAAGAAGGATTTCCTGCTGTTTACACTCGTGTAGTTTATTATATGGATTGGATTTTAGATACCATAAGAGAATGAGTCCTTAATTTCAATAATTCACTTTGAAATGGTAAAATGAATAACTGACCTACTTATGTCAACTTTTTAATTTTTTTTCTCAGTAATCACTGGTGGTCCCTTTGAAAGAAAATAATCTATGAGTATGCTTTATAAGTCCTGTTAATTTCATTAGGGGACCACCAGTTGTCCCCTATTGGCATAAATGGCGAAAAAGGCAAACTGTTGTCCCTTATTACCCCCCAATTACAATATTATAAGAGAAAATTCTTACTTTTGTCCTACAAAATCTTCTTTATGTTTAAGAGTTTCCGGAAACTACTTTCCCAAATCGGGATTTTCTACAGGAATGATTTTTCTTCGCTTTTCATTATTCCGTTTACAATCCTGAATTTGTGGCATATAAAGGCTCAAGGTCTTCGAATTTGAAAAGAATGTGCAAGAGAAAAAATTGAAACGTAAGAAAGGGTTTTTAATTATTATGTAATCTAAATCCCAACGATTTGAATTAGTTATTAATTATTAATTATTCATGATTAATTATGAAGCAGACAAAGATATTGTAGTTCTAATATCTTTGCTTAAGATTATAAAAAGAAACTTTTAAAAATCGCGTTTAAAATGCGCGCGCGCAGAAGTCAGTGCCACCAACATTTTAAGCGTAAACGCAAAAATAAATAAATTTTTCTCGAACACGTAGCCCGCGTAGCCGGCGTTTTTGTCTTTAATAAAAGCAGAATAGTTTAAATTGTCTGCAATTTTTTGTTTGGTGTATGCATTCAAGAATTATCGTTTGTTATTTATTGAGATAATTACCTAATTGTTATTTCAATTTATAATAATGAATGATTTTCAAAGATCAATTTGTCAGAGCAGAAGACAAGTTTAAAACCTTTAAAACAAAGGATTTTCGCCGGTAGTGTCAGCTAAATGTGCAGGTCGAATAATATACTTATTTTGTCTTTTTGATCAATTAATTATTTTCAAATTTATCAAGAACATTCTAGTATTCAATTCAACCAGTGTCTTGGTTCAAAAGAAAAAGTTCCATGCACTCTATAGTAGGAAAAAAAGTAAAATTAACTTCATAACCTACAAACGAAATAAAAGAATCCAATTAATTTTTTTAATATAAAATATTTGAAGTAGTAAAACAATTATTTGCAGATAATTGAAGGGTATGGAGAACCAAGAAGAACCTACCTTTATTTATTCACCAGTTAATGGCACTGCTCTTCTCGCTGTCCTCCTTACAGGAAATGAAGAATTAGTAGTTCGTGAAATTAAAAAAATGCTGCTAAAAAGTCTCGACAGCAGTGAGAAAATATCAACCTCCAGAATTCCTCTAGTCAAGTGTTCAGAAGACAAACATTTCAATCTACTGGTTTGTGTTTAATTGTTTTCCTTTGCTAATTAGTATAAGTTTTATTAACAAAACATTTTCAAAGTTACTAAGCCTCTTCTACATTTCTTCAAACTTGTTTTAATTCCAAGTCTTACAATCAATCTTAAATTAACTGATTAATATCTTTCAATTGAACTTGGAAGATTTAAAAAGCAATTTTTAATTCAAGGGAGACTTTGAAAATATCAAAGGCATCAAAGTTATGGATAAATTGGTTTATGCTTTTGAATTATCCTATCCATCACACACTTGCAAATGTATGTTGTGTGGAAAAAAATGTGACTGTGAATTAAAAAAGCACGTGGGGAAAAATTGCTTTTTTATCATATGCAATTTTTGCAATAATGTAAGTATAAATATCATTAGAATTATTTTTGTGTTTGAAAAACATTTGTCAATTTTAGAAATTGATTTAGTATAACAAAATTGAGAATGGAAATTAATTTAAAAAATTAAACAGGATTACTTCAAGATTCCTTCGAAGACATATGAATGTCCTGCGTGCCATGAAAGCGTGCCCAAGTTATCTTTCATTAAAATTGGTGAATCAGTGCCAGCTATTTCCATAGTAAACGTGCCATTAGTTATTAATAAATTGAACACCTACAAGTCAGCCGACGAGTTGAACGTTAAATCTGAAAAGCCTCGTCTAATTAAAATACCTTTGACAGGCAAAGTCGATAATTTCATACGGAAAGATGGATATGTAATCCATTTTATGTACCACAATGTAAATATTCACATACCGTTTCTAAAATGATAGTTTGTCTCCTAATATCTTAGTTTCTAGATTAATAAAAGTTGACTTATTCTTCTTCTATCTAGAATCATGACTGCATCATCAGTAAATGTTTCTATCAGGAAGACTCTACTGTTTGCGATCCAACCGAATCTAAAAAAGAAGTTGCACCAGGAAACGTCTGTGCTGATGTGAATGATATTAAAATTCCCAAAATTGAGCAGTCCACCGACAACTCTGATTTCCAAAAGCAAATACCAATTTTGAATGATGCTTTTCAAGTCATTAATCCAAGGTAAGTCTAAAATTAAATTTAAAGCATAATATACATTATTTTCAATAACTCATTTCTAAATATTTTTATTTATTTTCAGTAGTCAGTTTACAAACGTTCAGTATTCCACACAATTATCCGAAGAAGCTAAGTTGGATAACTTTATAAAACATTTTCAGCAACAGCGAGATAAAACTCTAAATTTCTACAAGGAACATTCACGAAAAATAGCTATTGAAGGGTTAAAAAACCTGGCATCAGAAATCGAAAGATTTACTAGAACCATCACGAAAAATCGACCCTCATCCTGGAGTTACAACCCTTTCGAGGATCTAAAATTCTCTGGGAAGAATGATTTCATGCATCCGATGCGTTTCATTCAGGACTTTGAATTTTTCGCGGACCGAGAGAAGTTAAACGACTATGAACAACAATTTTTTTTCGGTCAATCGCTTATAGAAGAGGCTGCCAACTGGCTAAAAGTTCGTGGCTACGGAAGAACGTTTCCAGAAATGAAAGAATCATTCCTTAACTTTTTTTGGGGTGAAGATGACCAAAATCGTCTTCGAAGCTTTCTCAAATTTGGAAAATATAATAAGGACACTGGGCTATCGATGGCTGAATATTTTTACAAACATGCCATCGAAGCAAGCTATTTGGACACTGTTCCAGTGGAAGAAACATTAACAGCATGGCTTACTGAACATTTCGATATTATGATTCGGGCCAAGATGTACGGAAACCATATAAAGAATGTTGATGAAGCTCTGCGTTGCTTGAAAAATTTAGAAATGACTTATAAGAATGGAAGCAGAGAACCATCTGAAAAGTCTCAAAACCCGAAAAACCCTGAAAACGAAGGTCCCAATAACTTTTTTAGTTCCTCTTTTTCAAAGAAAGTTTCAGCCGGAACTTGGGAAGATTGTTTCGGATCTAAATATGAGGGAATCAAGAAAGATGGTAATTATTTTCATAGGTGCATGACTGACAAAATATGGGCTTCGCATTCCCTAAGTTATAATAATTATCAGTCTGAGATTCAACATTTCGATGTATCTTGCGAGGAAGCTTCATCCAGACTTCTAACTAATATTCCCTGTAAGCTTCACTATATCTCCATTGATATAAACGGAGATCCTACAAAATACCAGATTCTTGGTCCTATTACTGTTGCGAAACAAAAGGATAATCAACTTATTGTAAGCACGTGTTCGAGTTTTAAATCCGAATACAATTTAATTTCCGGACAACTCGTATACCTTCAATACGATGAATTCTTTAAACCATGCAGTGTCATCACGTGTTCGATTCCAGAAGACCCACAATTTCGATACGTTATTCCGAATATCAACGAGCAGATAGTTTGCTTGACTTGTAAAGATAAAGTCGAAGAAGTTCAATTTCGGGAAAATAGGACCGTCGCAGTTAAAGATTTATCTATTCGTTATTTTGAACAGAGCTTTAAGAAAAGGAGACATATTTTGAGATTTTTAAACGAGAAGTTTTGCATAGTTTATAGTGTTTGGGACGACGCTGTGATACTATACAATCCATTGGAACCCACTTATCATTAATTAGAAATATTAGGCGAGCATTGAAAAAATAAGGTTTCTATTTTTCTTTACCAAAAATATTAAGTTTTTTTTTGTTTTTGTTTTTGTTTTTTGTTTTTGTTTTTTTTTTTTAGAAGGGACGGATTTTTTGATAGTAACACAAATACTGTGTTTTGAGTTCAACTCTGGTAGGAGCCTGAGATTTATAAGACTTAATTAGAGACTTATAAGTCGTAAATATTTACTTTGTGATTAAAAATGTAAAATAAGTAACTTCTAATTAATGAGGCAACTATAATTACGACCAATTTTCCTATGATATTTGTTTAAAATAATAAAGAGGTTTCCATTTATGAATAACTTTGAAAATTGTTTAAATAATTCCTAATGAAGTCCAATTTCGAGAAGCAAATATCAATTTTGCTTGATGCTTCTCAAGTTAATAATTCAAGATGAGCCTAAAAATTCATTTAAAACTGAATATATGTTATTTACAATAACTAATTTCTAAATTCATTCATCTTTTTCAGTAACTAGTGTCCCATATTCTAGACAATTATTCGAAGAAACTGTTTCTATTAATAATTTAAGTTCAATTATTTTGATTTTTATATATCATTTGTGTTTTTTAACTACGCATCATCATCGTCATCATTTTTTAATTTACGCACAGCTGTGCTTTCGTCTCAAAATAGGAAGAGGATTCTATTTTTAAAAGTACTGGCGTTTCCAAAGAAAGTCTCCATTCGAGTTTCACGTCAATGACGTGGACAGAGGAAAAGTTTTATAGAAGGATTTCTCCAAAAATTACAGTTTAAATGTATACAAAGTTTAATATCAAATTATTAAAAAAAAAAAAACAATTGTATTGATGATAAATGTGTGCATGTTCAATAAATAACAGCAATAATAATCAAGGTAAACGTATTATAATTAAATTTATTTATATGAAAAGTACTATATTGTTTTTACTTTTATCTATTCTTATAAAATTAAACTCCTAGAGTATTATGATTTCTGATTACTGTTTCATTTACACTATTTACAGGTATTGGCTGAATAATCATGTCCTCAATCATCAAAGAATATAATGAAGAACATCAAATCTCAGAAAAGTCACAAAAATTACAATCAGTTTCACAAGAAATAAAAAAATCTAAAAATCTATCTTTCGAAAATCTTCTCTCTGATAAGCACCAGTCTATTCAAAATTTAAAATTTTGTGGAATGAAAGATCCCGTAAATCCGAAACTTTTCATCGAAAATTTTGAAACTTTCGCTGCCCAGGAAGAACTGGATGAAAATAAAAAGCAAAATTGGTTCATACAATCTCTTGTCAAATATGCAGCGATTTGGATGGAAGAACATGGATATGGAACTTATGAGGAAATGAAGGAAGCTTTTCTTTCATTTTACTGGAGTCAAGATGTTCAAAAATCTTACGCAAATCACTTGGAATTTGGAAAGTACAACAAAAAATGTAGATTATCGATGGCTAACTACTTTTCTAAGTATGCTATAGGGGCCAAATTTTTGGATAGTGCTCCTTCGGAAACGGAGATAATTTCAAAACTTTCGAAACATTTTGATCCTAATATAGAAAATGAGTTTTTAAAGCAAAAAGTGCAAAATATTGAAGAAGCTGTGGACATGTTGAAGAGAATAGAAGCTTTGAAATGGAACATACCAGTCAGCAAAATACAAAGAAATTTTATGTTGCCAGTAATTTCTCCTGAAGAAAAAAGCAATAATAGTATTAATTCGTGGGCATGGGCCTTTCTTTGGCTGGCTGGTGCTGCTATAGCTTTAAATTTTATTGGCAAAGGTTATTTGAAAAATTGACATATTAAAATTTATACGAAATTCATTTTAAATTATGAAGAAATTAAGAATTTATTTATTAAAACTATACAAAGCAAGTAAAATATTTTTCAATTTTCACAATGTCATCTAATTTTTATAAGTACATAAAGCTTTTTACACTGTTAATTTTACACCAAAAATACTCTACAGGTATTTATTATAGTTTAAATTCGGGGTAATTGAATCCTACTTTTTTAAAATTCTACGTGAAGTTATAAATTCAATTTTGGAAATTCAAATCAAATAAACTCCAGACAATCTTTACACAAGATAATTCAATTTGATAATTAATTTTTTTTAAACTGTCGTAACATTTTACATAAAATGAAAATATAATTTATTGGTAAAAATTAACTCTTAAATTCTACGAATACTCTACACAAACCAGTTCAATAATTTTTTAATTACATATTAAGTTTTAAAAATTTAACTTATTTATGAAAAAACTTGCTATTGATTTCATCACAATTAAATCCTTACAACATTTCAAATTAATTCGTTGCTCTTTTAAATATAAATAATTCATTAAAACCGTCTCAAGGTAGATATATAATTCAATTTTCTCAGAAAATTCTTAATACTCATAACAATTGTTAATTTTGTATGAACATAAACGAATTTTGTAAGTCTATGTGAAGTATAGATTTATAAAAACATTTCACCACTTGGAGAAATATAAATATTTTAAACTTTTAATGTAACTTAAATATATATTTAAGAATTTAAGGGAAGTACGATAAAGTTTTTTTGGTCCACAATGTTGGGAAGCCGAAATATCTTTTAAAAACTGATTTATACATTTAGAAAAAATATATTTAATATTTTTTGTCTTTTAATTTACTGATACAATTAATTTAATTTACAGTTTAGCCATGGCCCTCGAATGTCAGGAGATAAACTTGATAGAGGAATTTTGGGACATAATACAAAATCCCCTCGAAGAAGAAGTTACTTCTATGCCTTCAGTTCAAGAAAATAAGAAAAATTCTGAGAAAATAAATTTGTTCAGAAATGTTAAATTTTCCGAAAAATATGATCTCCATCATCCAAAAAGTTTTATCAAAATCTTTAAAAGAATAGCATTTGAGAATAATCTAAATGATGATGATAAGCACTATTATTTCAAAAAATCACTTGTTGGCGAAGCTGCAGACTGGTTACAAAATAAATTGTCGATTCGAAAATTATGAAGAGATGAAAAATGATTTATTGTGATGACCTTACAGAAGAAGAAAAAGCCGAAATTAACAAAGTTTTGAATTATTTAAAGGTGACTAGAGCTAAATAATGGTTTTGAGAGTTATATAAAAGGAAATGAAAGAGGTTCCTTCAATTTTATTGGAGTCCAGAAATTCAGGACGGGTTTAAAGAGTTTTTGAGGGATGGGAAGTACAATGAAGAATCTGGGATATCACCGAGTGAATATTTCAGAACATATTATGATCATGCTATACTTTTGGATGACGATCCCAGCAGGGAATACTTTCAACCATGATCCTTTCAACGAAGCTTTAGAACTTTTAGTTTCCAGTAATTTTGTTTGGCGTTTTGCGTTTGCGCCAATATGGGACGGCACCCTAATGATAATTCTGATTGGTCGAGAATCGAGAACCTAGATGCGAATTCAATGTGAAAAATTAATTCATGATTTTGAAGCATGGACCTAGGAAAGATGGGACTTGGTATGCAATTGCGGTTTGGTAAAATGAGGAGGGAGGTCCGCCATCTTTTGGCTCCCAAAGACGAAGATGTATATTATAATTCGTTCTCTCTCACTTTCTTCTTAAATTTAAATTCAAATCTCGCGCTACAGTCAAGTGGTGAAACGTAAGATGGCGGCTATCCCCACTCATAGAATTCTTCCCCCTCCTGTTGCATCACCCATACTTTACACAAACAACAGGTTGTCATGCCTAGTCCCTTGATGTCCATGTTTTGAAGAGATTCGGGCGCTAGTGTCGTTTCCATTGTGTCAAAATATACCGCCAAACTCAAACATACTTGTATTTTAAATATAATTTCTACAAAACGTACAAAACCGAGATTTTACGATTGTTTTGTGGAATTTAAAATTATAAATAGCTAACAATTATGAAGAATTATCAAAAATAAAGTATTCTTGATTCAATTTTCATGTTGTTCAGTCAAAAACACATTTCTTGTTAGTAATTAATTTAAAAAACCAAAAAAAATTATTTTATTATGAGATGTGAGTACCAGGATATAAAAGCTGAGTGGACTTCAATTAATATAAGATTTGTTTTTATAAATACTTGTACACCTTATTATAAATTATACAAAGCAATTATAAAATCGAAAAGATCGAAGATATATAATTCAATATATTTTATTTTTCTGTAAATAAACACGAAGATATATAATTTAATATATTTTATTTTTCTGTAAATAAACAGATTTTATTTTCTTGTAAATTTCACTTTGCTTATTTAAAAATTCTCTTCAAGAATTCGAAAAGGCTATTTATTTTAGAAAACAATCAACTAAAAAGAATACAGTAAATGAAAAAAAAAAAACGTTTTCCTTCCCTCTTTCACTTCCATTTGATTCTTAATTTTAACAAATCAATTTATAATAGTTCCAATCAAAATTTTGTGTACGCATCTATAATAACATTTATCGTCAGGAGATGTAAAGGAATTAATTTAACGTTTTATGCACGGCTAAAACTGGCAATGGCAAATCAATGGCTTCTTCGCAAGTTTATATAATAAATAACGTAGAAAAATAACAATCTGAATCGTGAATTATAAAATTCTGGTTTGGTGTACTAATACAAGAATGACGCAAGATTTTTCTATAATTTTATACATTATAAATAATATGCATTAGCTGCAATTATGTAACAATAAATTAATTAATAGAAGTTATTTATAATGAAAGTTGTTCCTTTACTAAGAGACCGCCCATAAACTATAGTTATTAAACAGTTAATTTAAAAAAAAATCGGTTCGAGAGATTGACCATTCAACATTCAACTTTCGAGCATGAAGAATTCAAAATATTTCAAGGGACTTCATAAAGTTTAATGATGTTTAACGAAATTTTATAAAATTTTATATAATTTTAAAGAGTGGTTAACCCCTCAAGTTTGATTAATAAAATAAAATAATAAAATAAATGGAATGCAGTGAATGATTTAATTAAAAATGCTTTTCAATACTATATATCGCAGAAATAAGGAATTTGTATCGACACTCGGCTGCATCACAACTCTTCAGGATGCACCTCATCCGTTGAAATTGTATCTTTTTATCATTTTCGTTCAACGACGGAATTTATATTTACTCAACATTTTAAATACCTAAACCTTCAGGACTTTTAGAAAGTCTTAACAGTCTTTTTTACCGAAAGTGCATTTATTGAATTTGATCCAGCACTAATAGGTTTTTTTTTACGGGTGTCGCTACTAGTTTCTTATTTGTACTATTTCGGCATATCTTGACTTTCTTTTTATATCTTTGACCATTTAATATGGCTGTTAATATTCCTCTTTCAACTTTGTTTAAACAAATATATGACATATCATATGTAAAATTTCTCTAGTAAATATCGTCGATGTTCTTCAAAATCAACAAGCTTTCATTTCATCAAACTTTCAGGATTAGTATTTAAAGAAATAAAAATATTGATTTTTGTATTTGATCAAAGTTTTCTAACAATTTCAAATTCATTTTTATTCTGAAAGGAGTGTGTTCAATTGCAAAAAAATCGCAGGCCTACTTTAAATGATATCTTATTAATGACAAATACGTCAGTTTTAAAAATACAAATCGCCTGTTTTGCATTAACGCCTTACTTCTCATAAAATAAATTTATTTATATACATCTTTTATCTATATACATACATATTCAGGGTGGTTATTAAAATCTAAGGAAAGAATTTCCGATCAAGAAATCAATTCAGTCAGAGCCACCCTTAAATAATTTATCTTTGCCTCATAAAAATTGTTTAGCTTGACATTTCACAATTTAAAATTGCATATAAAATTTTAACAATTGAAGCTTTATGCTTTATTCACCTAAAAATGGTTAAGCATTCCTTTCAGTATAAAATGATCAATGTAACCAGTAGAATAAAAATTTTACAATAAAAAAAAGTTAATAAATTTGAGATGTGAAAGTGGAGATTAAAGTAACATTAGTCAATTTGAGTTCGAACAAAGACGATACAACGATTCCTAATAACTTGAAGCCTATGATCTCATTCTGCACAACCTCGAGGATTTTCAATCCTCTTCTAAACGACTTTCGTTTGGCCATATCGATATAGTAGAAGTGATGATGATTAGCGAATATTACAAATGACGTTGATGACGGAAATATCTGCGAAGATGGGACACAGTTTCTTGGAAGCAGCAAATTTAAAGATGATTGAGGCTCGGGCTATACTATGGTGCTGCTGCTGTCACCCGGGCTCAGAACGTGGAGAGTTGTATTCATTTGACCAGTTCCGGGCTGCAGTAAGACAATCTAATTTAATAACTAAATAGTTTATTCAATAAATCACGAAGAATAACTAATCAAGCAACTTCATTTTTCTCCTTGTAATGCTCTAAGGAAATCGCATTCTACAGCAAATGTCAATCTCAAATAGGATATCTACAAATTTTTTTCTATAAAATTCCTGAACAATCTTAAAATTCAAGGTCTTATACCACCGATATTATTATTAAAAAGAATAATTTATACAAACTTCAATCGTCTTTTAAGTGCAAAATTAAAAAGTGCGATGCAGTATCATTAGCGTCATTCATTATTTAATTTAATTTTAACTCGTGTGTCATTTTTAATCATAATTAATCAAAATCTAAATCACAAGCTACTAACTACCAAACTGCTATAGCATTAAATTAAGAATGTTTGATCTAAGATCTAGCCTCTTCAAAACTCGATTTCTTCATTATTCTTAATAAATATTATAATTATATATTTTTTCGCTCTGTAACGGTACTTATTTTTTAACTAGAATTATGGGTACAGAGCGAAAAAATTATAATTATCATATTTGTTAAGTAAAATGAAGAAATTGAATTATGAGGTTAAAACGAATCCAACACACTTAATGAAAAAAAAAAAAGGAATCAGGCATACGTACCAAGCGAACGCGAAGTTCATCCACGGTTTCTTGCTTCAGCCAAAGCAATTTCCAATTAAAGAAATAATCAATATCCCATTGACGTCAGGGACTAAAGACAGACATCATTCAAGTAAAAAAAGAAAAAATCATTCCTGCTATGAAGAAGCAAAATCTTCGTCAAAACAGTCGCAATATCGGTGGGTACGTATGTGAAAAAGTGGATTGAGGATTTGAATTACTGCAAACAAAACTACAGAAATTGATTCTGTAGTTTTTGTCTGTCGACAGTAATTCAGCAACAAAATCCAAGCAGGAAGCAAGCAGCAATTTTTCGATCAACGTTCTCTTTTATTTTACATGGCAACTCATTTGTCGTTAAAAAAAAAAAGTTTATAAGTAATACCAACATTTTGGGTCTATTATTTGGCTACATTATTTTTCGTTTCCGTACAATTTTTAACTACACTAATATTTACAAGAGAAAGAAACACGAGTTTCGCTAACCTGGCATGTTTACTAGCCATGAAAACTCTAGAAGATAACATACAATATACACGATAAACTTTCTCTTTGGAAAACTTGTTTGAAAATTTGACTCTACCTTTCATCAATTTTAACTAATTAATCACGCCAGCATTCGTCTTTTTCAGTCTTTTCTCTCTAACGTTCATTGTCAGATTATTTTTGATCTTCAGCTCTCGGTACAATCTCTTTTTTTTTTCTTTTTTACAGTTAAAATATTCATTCCAATTAATTTTAAAATACAAACAACGGAAAACTATTAATTGTACTATTCACTTTTTTAAAAATGTGTAAAATTCAAACGTTTACTAATTACCAAAGACAAACTAGAAGCAAGTTCCAATCGAGTAACTCGCAATGCAATGCTTTACAGTCAAATTTCCAAACAAGAAGTAATATATGAGCTTACATTTTCTACAGAGGGATGTTCGAAACGAATGTCACAGTTTAAAAATGCTTTGATAATAGCGTTGTACATTAACGTTGCCGATTCTAAATTAGCAATGGAAAAATTTGTATATCTTTTAGAAAGACATTATAACGAATCAACAAAAAATCTAAATAAATAACGAGCGTAAAAATTATACTTTTGCCTCCTGACTGCAATATGACTTTCGAAAATCGGATCAACGATGGCTGTTACCCCACAACACTCCTCCAACCTCGATTATTTTCTGCGTTTTCACTAGGACGCATTCTTTCAACATTCCAAGCAACTTTGGAAAAATAACCATTACGAAAGATGCAGAAAAATTTACAAGCAATCGCAAGTATGTAATAATACAATTAAAAAAATATTATAGGACTTTATTGTACTTTCACGAGTGCGAAAACACAATTCGGATATCAAAAAAAAATTACTATTGAAGAATTTCATGCCAAAACCATATGTCATAAATGAAACATGATTTAATAAAAATTGTAAATTTGGACTTCCGTGCCATCATTAAAAATCCAAGAGCTAACATTCGACGCTGACAAATTTTTTATTTAAAGTATTTCAAACTACAGTTCAATTTTTTTTAATTTAATTTAAAATCATGAAATTTTTTAAATTTAGAATAGTCGACACTGATTGTAAAAATTTTTTTTTTCAATTAGTGATTAGTAGTTACGGCATGAAATACACCTAATTTACTCTTCGATGGCACCTATATTTTTTGCAATAAATCTCTACTGCAAAGCAAATTGTCTTTAGAAAGCAGTAAGGTTCGATACGTGTTAAAGCAGAAGAAAAATTGTAGTGTCAGACCAACTCGCTCCTAACGAGCATGCATAACAAAAATAAGTGATAACGCTTTGATAAGGGATTCTTAGGAATGCACTTTTAAAATCAATTTCGTGCATTTTGAGTCTGATTCAAGGTGTGCGAGTTTCTTTCTGCTTTTCTTGTCGGACCTCGAACTTCGATAATCGGGAGATTTTCGAAAGCACGAGAAAATATTTCGCGAATCCGATTTAAATTATACGTATCTAACAATAAGGTTTCCGTGGGAAAACACCAATTCTGCACATATTTTTCTTGCATATTTGTAAAAAAAAAAAGTTTATATTTTTACTATGCCTTCATATGGAATATTTAAAAAAATAATTTCAAGAATTTTAATTCTTCAACCTCTTCTAAAATAAATTTCAAATTCGAAATTCCAAATTAAAGGAAAGGTACTCATGCAATTTCACAAAAATACAAAATGTATAAATAAGATGAACAGAATATTTACGTTCAAATTTTAAAATATCCAAGTCGAATTGAAACCTTTTTCAGAACAATTTAAAATATAAAATATAATTTATTACATTTGCTAAACTATAGCATAGTGATAAGAATGATATTGTGAAATATATAAGCTAAAAATTGATCTGTTGGCAGAAAGTGATAGGGGAATTTTCTCCAGAACGGCCAGTGAAATAAAATGCATTTTTAATGATTTAGTTATCGATTTACAATTTAGATACATATATTTATTTAGACTCTACACATTATGAGCAATTATTAAAAATAATTGTAAATCATAAATATGTCAACTGAAATTGTAAGACTCGATAGTAGATTTGATAAATTTGAGTAATAAGCATTTTCAGCTTGGACTTAAGGTACAATATTACAGTTGCTGCAAAAGTCCGATTAGAAAATCAATATTTAAAACCAAAATCCAATCAATTTAATTTCAATTTTCGTACAATTCATTAAATTAATTAAAAAGAAATAAAGGATAACCTTTTTAGAGTGAATTCCCCTAAATACTATCTCCATTAAAAGCAGTAATTCTGTAACACACAGATATACCAATTTAAAAAATTTACTTGCGTTTCATTCCATTGAGAAACGCAATATTATCTCATAAAGAGACATTTTGAAGTAAAAATTATGAGCAATGCCGATAAATTTGTGCAGGACAGGTGTAAACCCAGACTCTAGCTCTATGTACAAATTCCTTTAAAATAAAAACGACGAAGAAACTCCAGCTTAGGGAGAATTGCTAATAGATGGTAGGATACATCAGAGATCGTTCGATCTAGCGAAATTGATATTGGTGTAGGGGTGACTGTGGTGGTGTGGTCTATGCAGGGTATTGCTTATGGTAAGAGGACCTACCATGTGACCAGGTCTTGCCCAAGTATACACGTATCCATCTTGACACGCTGTAACGAAGCAATCTTCCCTAAACACTAATTCAGTCAGTCTTTCATGCGCCAGTTTCTTGCACACCAGCGGCTCCAACACGGGGCACTCGTCGAACCTAGGGCACCAGGCGGTGCCTATTAATCTCATGGGATCGTCCATTGCCGACCCAGACTTTTTATTTGCGCCTAAACTCCCGCCGACACTGTGCATATTGCTCCCGTTCGAGTTACTACCCGCTTTATCGCCCCCACTGCCCTGCACCACCGAGTTGTTGCTTGTCGTGCTGCCCTTCATAGTGAGGCTAAAATTCCTCTTGTGATTGTCGCTCTTCCGTTCGCCGAATCCGAGCCCAGCCAATCTCTGCGTCAGCGAGTTGACCGTCGAGACAGCCGCGTTTGCACTAGCACTGTTGCCACTCTCGATGCCACTTGCATTCTCCTTCAAGTTAACGTTGTTAGCGTTATTGTATTTGTGATTCGAAAAGTGATTCGAGGTGGCTCCATTACCGCTAGCAGGAATGCCCGCAGTGGAGAGCGATCCAACAACAGATGGCCTCTGTTTTGGACAGACAGGTTGTCGCAACACATCTTCCGTAATGTCCCAGAGACAGAGCTGCGTGTCTTGAGAAACGCTTCCAAGTCTATAGCAGGTGCCTCCGGAAACTCGAAGCTCGGATCCGCAAGAGTTCCGATTTGATTGACCACCTTGTGAGGTGGTGGAGAGCCTATGAGGCCTCTCACGAACATGATTGTAGTTGTGCTGCGGAATGATTTCATCATCCGAGCCACTGAAGTCCGGATCGTGATCTCCATAGGAAGTTGTGTAAGGATCAAAGGCAACGACACTCACCCAGCTATGATGACCCTGCCCTCGAGCAACGACCCGTTTCTCGTGAAAGCTCCAAATGGTCACGAGATCATCTTCACCACCCACAACGACGTACCTGCCATCTGGTGACCAACAGACGCATAGAAAGCCTCCGAAGTAGCTCCTTGCAGAACCCACCAGTTCCATAGTGTCGTAATGGAATACCCTGAGAAACCCGTCCTGGGATACGACTGCCAAGTTGGTACCACAGGGACTAAAGGCAAACTCGTTTATGCAACAACCGTCAGCTCCGATAACCCATCTGTAAAGTGGATTCCGCGTCGATTTTGTTTTACAAGTGTGAATAGCGTACCCAACACCAGACTTAAATGGCTGATAATGTGGCGGAGTTGTGCCACATAAAAGCTCTTTGTTGTACAGGTACAGCTGACCCGAACTATGTGAAACGAGGAACAAGTTACTAGATTCAGGAATCCACTTTATACAAGTTACTTTTGTTTTGTCTATTAGTCGCTGAAAATTGAAAAAGAGAGTATTTTAGTCTCAAGTAAAAGTTTTATTTAATGTATTAATAATTTTAATAAATACAGGGATCACTGTGATTCCTCACCCCATTTTATAGATGAAAAAAGGAAATTTTTTAAAGACAACAGGAGAATAAAAATACATTAATAATTACTTACCTCTTCATTGTAGAGTGTACTATTGTCTTTTTTAATTGGATCTATGAGCTGAATTTGTCCTGTTGAGAAACCGACAAGAAGCGGTGCACCCTCAGCTGTAGCAGCGGTTTGATTAAAATTGTGGCAAGTTGGATTTGTTCCTTTGTACAACTTCTTTTCAACTGGTTTATTCAAATCCACAGCCTGAAATAGATTTTATATTTATGTTTTGCTTTCCAGAGTTTCTTTTGAAACTGAACAATTGTTTAAGTGAAATATTTCAATGTACCTGCATATTAGAGTAATTTATTATATTTGAAGTATTTTTATTTCTAGACGTAGATTTTAATTTTAAATTATTTGGCTTTAAACATTACTAAGTTAGCTTCATTCATTCAAAACCGTATTTTTCAATTTTCTAAAATAATAAATCAATTCCTCCATTCGTTTCGGTACGATTTATAAAAAAAAAAATATATATGTAATTTGTTCTTAAAGCGGTTTCTTTTAAGTTTTGAAAGGGTTAAATGAGTTGAATCCAATTTGTTCAGTATTTCTATAATTTTTAACTAGTCAACAGCGTGGTATCAGGTGATTGGGGTGTGATGCAACTACAATATTTATTACCCTTCTTGTAATATCTAGATATACATACATTGTTTTCGATTTTTTCTCTTAATATGTTCCCTACAGTAAAAATATATCGATCATAATGTACGTATTTTTATCAAATGAATAGAGAAGATAGACATTTTTTCCTTAAAAATTCTTAATCAGCATATTAAAAAACTTCAATATACGAGCTATGAAAAACATCGGAGATATTTTCCTCTTTTCAGAAATTCATCCCTGAGTTCTTAGTTTTCCTTGATCTGCCAGCTTTGTTTTTTGTTTGTTTGTTTTTTTTTTTTCAGCAAATGTTTTCCTTTAATGCATTTGCTAATTCTATGAATTACATCATAATTTAAATCTTATAAAAAAAGACTATAAAATCATGAAATTGCTTAAATTCCGTACTAAAAGCAAAAAAGTCCGTTGCAATAAATGCAGGAAATGACTTTTCAAAATCACTCCTTTTATCTGCATTTCCTGACTTCAAATTCATCCTACTTATCAGCGACGAGACCTACACCTAATGTTTCGCAACATTATCAACAATAAATTAATCAAACTTACATGACGTGAGGCAAAGTACTAAAAAAAAACTCTTGAGTGTTCAATGAGACATGTTACTTCATGGAAAAATTGTAATTCACGGAGATGGAAACATCAACCGGGGGTAATCTGATAACGAACGAGAATCCTCAACATTGAAAATTCCCTTACCTGAACAAGTCCAGGAAACAATTTTTTCAAGATAAGTTCATCTGGTTTGAAAAAACCACTTGAAAGTTTTGAGGTTAGGTTCGAATTGGACAAGGAGAATGGAAATGTCAGAAAAATTGTAGATTTCTTTGGCGGCAGGGGATTAATTAGACTGACCTTTTTGACGCCCCGGTACACGTAGACGTAGAGCTCCTTGCCGAAGTTGAAGCACATTCGATCACCGAGCCCTTGGGTACCAGTCGGGTCCGCGGGGTCCGGCAAAGTCACGAACGAAACCCTGACAGAAGCACTGCCCTGATTATTCGTGTAGCCAACCCTATTAGGCCTCGAGTATTCGGACAGGGTCATCAGCTGGTACGTGCCTTCTCGCGTGACAAACTGTGTTTTCAAATCGTCCTTTCCCCCGCTGTCCAATTGCACAGCCATCTTTCTGCCACAAGAGGCACAATGGTGGAGCTCATCAGAAATGGTTAACGGACGGGAGATTTCTTCAACACAGAGATCTCTACTTTCACACTCCTTTACCCCTATTGACACTCAGCGTTTCGTGTACCGTTTCCTTTAAGGATTGCTTATTATCGCGAAAACTGAAAAATACTTGAAGCTTACTAAACAACAACCGTACACGAATCTGCACGAAATCAGATAAGTAGATAGACACAGCTCACCCTCACCCTGGCTCACCCACGACCCCGCGACCTGCCGGTTACAACGTACACCATGATATTTTACAACATTCTTCGATTCGAACTCACAAATCTCAACCCCACAAATTCAAGAATCTCACAAATTCAAGGAAATTTACCTCCCAAATGTCAGGAGCAGACCTCTCAATTTTCTTCATCTCAACTGCGCATGGGTTGCATTCTCGACATCTGATTGGTTGCTATTGGCGCGTAGTTTAAAATTATAAAACGTAATACGCAATACGCATTTGCATACGTATTTCAGTATAGGTTGATATAGGTTAGGTTTCTGACATTTGGGAGGCTCAAATTTTTCACTTCCTGAAATAAGGGGAGTTCGAGTATTTTTGGAAAAAAGCAGGGTTGCAACACTGCACGTGCAGTAATGTTCGATGAAGCCTTCTCTGTTTTCGATTGTAAACTTGTCTTCCAACCCTGGTTTCCATTAGAATCAAGTCTCGAGCACAATCGTGAACTAACCGTTACCTTAACCTAAAGATCATTCTATCCTTTTCTATCATTTTGCTCTATCTCTCTTGTCACGAGACCGCAAGAAAGATGGAGCAATATGATAGAAAAGGACAGAATGATACTTCATTGTGCTCGAGCGTTTATGAAAACCAGGGTTGGGTTGACATGTTTACAATCGAGAACAGAGAGAAGGCTTCATTTCAAGCAATTTCAAGTTTCCGTACTTACTTTTAATCCTTTTAATTAAAACCAGTTCGAACTTGTTAAAGTAACAAGCACATTTAAATTAGAGGCTTTGCTAGATCAAAGAAAAACTAAAAATGGCAAATCAATCTGAATCCACAACTGAGTTGAAAGAAATTACGAAAGTAGAGATAGACTACAAAAACGTATGCCTCAAAAATTCCCATAGCAGTTTTATGTCAAGAATTCTTTAGATTTGTTGCAAATTATATATAGCAACACCTAAAAAACATTTTATTAATGAATTCGAAATACAATTTTAAACTGTTTCTCTCAACGCAGATAGGAAAAGTTTATAATTTATTTAACAGTATTGTTGAGTCTCTTTTTTTTCACAAAATTTGCATTTTTAAAAAATTCGCTCAAATTATTTGTACCTTAAATTCATGCTTTTTTGTCATTTGATCTGACTTATTAAATGTACTCTGAAATTCTTATTTAATATATTTTTTCTTTAAAGATCCTTCAACATCGAAAGGCAATTAGAGAAGAAGACGAACTGACATTGAAACTTAATGTTATATTGACTCGGGCATATAAGAGTAACTGGAAATTAAATGCACAAGAGAATCATATTACTGATGAAATTAATGTCTATGAGGAGATATTTAACACTGAAACAACTTCTATCGAGAGCTGCATAGAACAAAGCAAATATTTCAAGAAAGAAAATAAGCAAACCTTTGAGGAAAGAAAGTAAAGAATCGAGAATTCACCCATTATTCAACAGTATAACAATATTTATTCAATGTTAGTACTACTGTTGAAATAATTTAAAAAATTTTTTTAGAGACAAAATTCAACAGGAAGTACTCCATTTTGAGGAAAAGTTCCTCAATTCCTACAATGAATACGTTAGTATTAAGTAAATTTACACATCATTTCTATACTGATACAACTATCTTTATTAATTTCCACGTATTTTAATTTTTCAGGAATCGAAAAATCTAATTGCCAACATCCAAGAATATCGTGATAAAATTAAAGAAAAACTCAAAGATTTAAACAATGTCAAACAAGTTGAGGGAAATTGGCGTCAAAAAGTAGGCACTATTTTGGAAAATTTGGGCCATGAAAAGGTTTTTACATTTCTCAAGGATGTTCTGTAGGTGTTTTTATTATTGCATTTTTCTGCGACAAAAACGACTGTAAAGTATTTCTAATTTTGCCTCATCTTTTATATAGATGTACCGAAGACAGTGAAACAATCGAGGAAATTCTAATTATAAAAAGAATCCTCAAAGGTTCAAGATTCAAGTCCCAGCAGCACGAGGAAACTATTAAAGAATTCTTAAAACAGAAAGCAAAATAATTTTAATCCTGTAATCTGTTTCTTCTTTATATATTTAAGATGTTAATATGTTTCGATTTGATTAAAAGAATTTTAATACAAACTTTTTAACATTATGTTGCAATTATCATTTATTCTCCATTTAAAATAATCAAAATTGTAAATAGAATATCCAAAACAAAATGAATCAATCTATAAATTTGCTTGCAATACATATCCTACATATGTATTGTATCCTACTAGTTACATATCCTAAATACTTTTAAAAAAGAATGTTCCTTACTAAAACAACAAAGTATTGGCAATAACCCTTCTTTAATAGCCATAACTATAAATCTAAAGGCTTCGTATGGAAAAGTTCTTTAAAATAAAAAATAGATCTGCAAATTGCAGAACTAAAAAATTATAATACAGCAAGTTGCGCACATTTAATTCTAGCATGAGTTTAGTCAAAAGAAAATGAAATTATAAAACAAATTATGGATAAATTAATCATAAACCTTGTTTCGAGTTTAAAAAGTTTTTTCTTTAAATGTGAAGCTTTAAAGCGCAGTGTCTTGACTTTTGCTCTGCATAGTTAATCTTTCTTTTAGCTGGAGGTCGGCAGCATAAAATTTTGTGTATAATCGTATTCAATCGTAGGAATTACGGATTGAACAAACTTAAGGAATATGATAAGATACATGTGGACTCCGAGCTCTCTCCCTCCTTCCATTACTGTCTCTATAATTTTTTTCATAACTTCCGCGTGCCTGAAAACAACAACTTCGATAAGTTTACATTCTTATTAGGTTTCCTACGTTCTAAAAATTAATAAAAACTATACAGACCTACAAGGATGAACGGAAGCCATAGGTGGTCCAGGAATATGGGGATGAGTCTCCATAGTAACAGTTTTCCTCGCATGATCTTGACTCACATCTTCGTACATTTCTTCTACACTGAGTGGTTTGCGGTTCTAAAAATATTTTTTTTAATAAATAAGCCGTAGTAATTATAGACCAGACATATGAAAACATTTTACAAGAAGAAACCATGGTACCTCATCATAACCAAACAGCCATAACCGAGGTGTTTGATAATATTTGTCGTAGGTGATGTGCAGATCGTAGGTACGAGTATGAATAATTTCTCCTTCTAAAAAGGAATCTCCTTTTTCTCTTGTTGACTTCTTCGAGTTTTCGGTGTACTGTAAAACAAACGAGGAACAAAAATGTAAATATCAGTTTTACTTCATTAAAACTTCAGAAATTATAATTAATTTTGTAAACGTGTATCTAAAAATAGGGTCAACCTTGTCTTGTTCATCAAGCATTCCGCTGACTTCGAAGGCTTCCATATCAGCTGCTTCTTCGTCGTCATCGTCATCATCGTCTGTTTCAGGTTCAGCCCTTGAAGAAGGTGTTTGTGCTTCCTCTAAAGTCATTTCTGTAACTTTCTCGTCGACCCCTCCGAGACTTGGATCATAATGATGGGTATCAACCCAACCACCTTCGGGATCATCAATTTCTATGATACGTTCTAAATCATCACTGTACTCTATCTGTAATACAAAACTTGTATATTATCTTCTACAGAAGAACCAAAAAACAATAAATAATAAATAAAACACTTTACCTGCTTACATCGGCGACTACAAGGTACATTACGCGTAAGTAGAAACTGCTTGTCTTTTGGCAAATAAGGCTTTGTTCTGTCTACGTCTCCTACTGCCCATTGCCAAGTTGGGCAATGATGAACAAGATGTTCCCCAGCTGCAACGAACTCTTCTGGCGTTAAAACACCAGTTTCCTTAAACTTGCTCTCCTTTATTAAAAAGAAATAGATTTTCAATAAAAATTTATCGAAGTGTCTAAACGTCCGGCTAGCCGGATGCAAAATTACGTCTAAACGTCCGTCTAGCCGGACGTGTAGTCGCGTCCAAAATTGATCTGATAGAATCCGGGCAATACCACTAAGTTTTTTCTATTTCGACTGTGATTTTGTAAATTTACTACAACAATCAGTGATTTTACTATATTATGTTAAAATTTTACAAAAGCATAGTGAATCAACTAAAGTTATTGTTTAGTGTAAACAAAACATGTCATGGCAGAATTAAAAGGAAGTTTCGCACAATAAGCCAGCATAGTCAATATTCTAATAAAATAATTATTGAAGCTTATATTCGTATGCTATGTACCTTCAGAACTGGAGTTAGATATTCAGCAACACCGAGTGCGGTACCTTTCACAGAATTTATGACACTTTGCATGATTAATAGATGATGCTCCGAAAACCGGTAGAGTATCAGTTCACTATTAGAATTCGTTTAGAAACAATCTAGTCACAATAATCGACCAAAAAGATTCTTCATTAATTACTAATGAAGCAGGTTATTGGCAAATGCGAAAATACAATACAAACTTACGAACTCTGAACCGCGATAGCATTTAGGTATCACACAATGAACCTGAGTCCAGATTTCCAGAACACCATGAACGGCATGAACATGAACATGAATGATGAAGTGCCATAAAGCGTGCAGTCAATGCAGTGATGTCAAACAGTCAAAAGTAACTCTTTGCGCGCGCAGCTTACCTTGAATACACGCTGGAGAAATGTTGCCATTGATCCAAATTTACGTCAGCTACGAATTTTACGTTGTAAATACAAATCTACAATGCAAAGTCCAATCAAAGTACAATCACCATTTTTGGTTTCTGGATTTGTGATTGGCTAAAATAAATCTAGTTAACTATGCAACATGGTTGAGTAAGTAAAATACCTTGGGTAAATTACATGGTTTTTTTATAGTAATTTACTAGGTACAAAATATATACGTCGAAAACATCAAATCATTCAAATTCATATGGAGAAGGGGTTTTCCACGTAAAATACGTAATTTACATAAGCAGAAAAGCATGTAATATACTAAAACAACCCTGCTAGGACTCTTGGAGATTCGAAGACCTGTATTAGGTGGATACTAGAAGGGAGTGCGCCTAGAAAAAAATCTAAGAATGCAACCAATTAAAATGATGCTCTATTCGCCAATCTAATTCCTTTTTAGTCTTTGCTTTAACAGTGCCAGTTAGTTTTTTAAAACCTAGTAACGCTAGTAACAAATGGTAACAAATGTCAATCAACATCAATCAATACCACATTTTTCCAATTACATACATACAATGTTTCCAAAAATGAGCACTCCTATTTTGACACAAGAACAACAGAGAAAAACCTTATCAGCCAAAAAAGGACTTGTCAAAGGTTTAAGAAATGTTCTGGCTCAACCGTACGATACTTTTTGGTATGTTTTTTAAAGATTTGTAATAATTTAATAATGTAACATAACCTCAAACTTTGAAAAACACGCCGAAATGCGCTAAAACCTGGTATTTAACAGTAACGTCACTACCAGCAAAGTACCTTTTTTTAGTAACATAACATTAACTTTGCAGTTACTATACTTTTAAAAAAATATTAATTTAAGCTGGTTGTTACGCTTTAACCATAAAATTCATTTTTTTCATCTTACTTAGCAAATTTTATAGAATTAAATATCGTTTCTCTCTCTTCCGGTTATTATTTTTGTAATATACTTAAGTATAAGTATACATTTGAAATACAATTAAACTAATTTCTACGAATTAGTACACACACGATGGATCAACTACGTAATCAAATATGTAATTTTCCGACCACCCTCTCGCTGACGTTGCCAAGTAACGAAGTCAGGCAAAACAAACGAAACCTGTCAAACCATGTTAAACAGTTATCAACAGTTACATACAATTACTTGGATAGTGTTTTTACTTTCTCATTTTATAATCTATACTCAATAAGTGAAAAGTATATACGAAACATAAATATTGAAAAAAATGTCGGAAGAGGTCAAACCTGAAGTAATTAAAAGAACTCAAGATTTACTTGGGAAGTACTTTAAAAAGCCTCCACTGACAGAAAAGTTGCTGAAAAAGCCACCATTTAGATTTATTCAGGACATTGTTTCAGCAATAATCAAAGAAACAGGATTTTTGGAAGGTTTATTTACTGAAGAAGAGTTAAACATGGACATTACAAAGGATAAGGAAGCGAAGCTTGCTTACTTAACAAAGTTAATAGACGTTGTCAAATTAATTACTGGCGTCCACTTGACTGTACGAGCAACTAAAATTATCTCTGGTCAAGAACCCACCAAGACTAATGAACTACTGCAGGCCATTGGAAGAGCACTAGATAAAAAGATTAATAGTAAAGAAGCCATAATTCATTATAAGAATCGAGACAAAAAAAATTTGGATACTAAAAAACCTGTGAGTAAAGAACATTCTTCTAAAAAATCTGTAACCCAGTCTTCAGCACGATCAACGAAACCCATAAATAAAGAACAACGAATGATTGAACCTGAGAAAAAGAAGGCTAAGAAAGGAAAATATCAGGAACGGGAGCCAAAGGAAAAATTAAAAGAAGAAAAAGTCTCGAAACAACCAGAAGTTAAACATGAAAGTTTAGCAGAGGCAAGTAACGAAAAATTAGTACAGTCTGCAGCTAAAGTTTCTACTGAAAAGGCCGTAGAAAACAATTCGGCAGATTTACAAACCTCTTCGAAACCCAAGGAAACTTCTAATTTTGTGAACGGTTCTGCAAATGCAGTCAGTAAACCACAAACACCTCAACCACAAAATGTAATACCCACAAGTGATGAACCTGTAAATGGAACCAAAAATATTAAAGAATCTGTAAAGCAAACTGAGCCAGTAAATCGTTCCGACTCTGGAAAATATGCAGAATCTTTAAAGCATAATAATGAATCTAATATCAATTTGCAAAATTCAATGCCACGTGAAAATACAGTTTCAGCAAAATTACGTGGTATTAATTGGATAGATGTGGGAAATAATAGTGCTGGCGTTGCTAATATCATAGTTGAAAAATCTGATCAAAAGGAGGAGGCTGAAGACGATATGGTGATTATAGAAACTAACAAGGGTTCTCTATTTGAATCGGTTGAGCAAAAAGAGATTAATGGGACAGAGGAACATGGATATCTTGTTGCACAGATTTTGAAAACAGAACAAGAGTTAGTAAGTACAAATAATGCGGAGACTGCAAACAGAAAAGTGGAAATTGTGTGGCAAACAGGAGCCCTACGAGATCGTGAGTCAGTAATAAAAACAGTTGGTAATCTGAGAAACTTAATACAGACTTTAATCACATTTACAAATCCTTTGGGAAAAATATTAGATTATTTGCAAGGAGACATAGAAATAATGCAAAAAGAGTTGATGGATTATCGAAATCAATACACTGCAGTAAACAAATTATTGGAGGATGAACGCATGCAAACGGAAAAATTTATGCATCATATGAAAGAATCTTTAGAAGATGTCGAATCAAATGTGTATAATCAGTTGAACAAAATTTATCAAGTGAAAATTAATATCTCGAAAAATGAACATCAAATACAGCGACTACTTAATGATTGTGCTTAAATTTTTCTAAGTTAGTATTTGGTTTTGACAAAGTCAAACCAAAAAGTTACCGCGTTAAATAGAAAAATTAATTCAAATAGCCATAATAAATTTTTAAACTTTTTTTCCACAGGCCAGTTTTGAAGAATGATGAAGGTGGTGTGTTGGAGAAACAGCTTAGAGAGTAAGTTTTATCAAATTTTACCATTTTTAAACGTAATTTTTAAATCTGGTGAAACATTCTAAATTAATTAACAATATTTTCAGACTGATATCTCCTTTAAAACGAACAAAAACGTCTATTGCATGGTCACAATTGAGAAAAATGAAACGAGAAGAGCGATCATTGGTAAAGAAAGCAAGTCAAGAAAAGGATGAAATTTCACCTCTGAATAAGTTCGTCGTTACTGGAATTAACGCGGTTACCCGAGGGCTGGAAAGGAATGACCTATGTTCCGTGCTTCTTGATTCTAATGTCGAACCAGTGGTAGTGAAACATATAGTTACAATGGCTGAGAATGGAAATATTCCAGTTCTTTTAATTCCATTTTTAAAAACCGTTACTTTGGAAACTATAGGATTTGGAAGTGCTGCTTTTGCATTAAAGGTGAGTAAATACTTTATAAAAGTTGGCTCTTAAAAATAAGTTTTAGGAAGTTAGAAAATATATAAAGAAATCTAATTTTCCTTTTAGAATGATGTCAAGAATTCAACAGATCACCATTTCACACCTTTATACGCAAAAATATCTGAATTATCTGCCGATTTTATAAGACCAAAGCAACTAGTTCAATCATTTCCAAAAGAGGTTTCCAAAGATGAGATTACAGAAAACATGCCTGCTCAGAATGTAGGTCGTGAAAATGGCAAAATAGAATCAGTTCCAACTTTCGTGATTTCATCGAACGTTTATTTATACCGGTCTTCTACCAGAGAAAGAATTTTTGTTCCTGAAAAATCAAATTCGACTGATGTATCTGCGCCTTCTACCAAAGAATGGACAGATTTCATACCTTTGGGAGAAAATGCTAATCTTAAATCATCTAGTGATACGGATTTAGGTAAGAAAATTAGGAAAAGAGGAACAAAGACAAAAAGATATATGGACTTTTGTGAAGAAGTCAGTGCCTTGAGTGAAAAAGTTTCTGTTGCGAATGGCCATGGCGAAATTTTTGGTTTTATTGATACACGTACCAGTGAAGAAATTAATAGAAATAGTGACAGTGAAGTTTCAGAAAAAGTAGAGTCTAGTAAAGATAAGAAGGAAATTAAGAGGACTGCCACAACAAAGCTTTGTTATGTTCCTCTCAAGGTGAAACGAATGCAGGGAAATAGTAATAGAATAAAAGCTACCAAAACTCCGAAACCTAAAAAGAAGTAGATAAGAATTTTTGTAAATAGGCATACGTTATTTTAGTTAATAAGAATATAGTATTGCTATTTTTGTGTCATTAATATCTTAAAAATATTTACGTTGCCTTATTTACGTTTTTTTTTTAACAATATAATTTTTTGCAGTAAATAAAGTTTGAATGCCTTATTACATAAGAAAAGATATACATTATATTTTAGAAAAACGAATTATATACAAGTCTTATATTACATTTTGTACAGTCTACGACGCACTATATTCCACATTTTGAATATAAATTTTTAACTTTCTTGAAAGTTTGTCTAATTAAAACAAATTAATTATAAACGTGCAATTAAGAGTCCTTTTTTTTTAAATTATTCAACATCACCAGTGACATTCATAAGCTTTTACAACTCTCAATCACTCAAACAATATAGCAGATTTTGGTTATATATTTGGATAATTTCTATTTTTGCATAACAAAAAGAATAATGTATAAGAAACAAACTATATTTTGAATAATGAAATTTGTAGTGTTTCTGAGTACATTAATTTCCTGTAATTAAATTAAATATTTAAGACAAAATCTTTCTTCAGAAAGATCGTAACGGGCACAGATAATTAAAATTAAACTTGTACGTATCATTTTACTACACGGGTAAAGTCGAACTGACTGAAGATTTAAACATTCTTGTGAAAAACATAAGTCCAGAAGTACCTCCGGGAATGTGACTAATTGCAAAAGACAGCATTGCGATTAATTGTAATATTGCACAAAGGACCGTTAAAGGCGTTGATTGTAAATGAAGAGAAAAATAAAGCGTTCCAAATAATGTGGCGAAGTAAGATACGGTAAAACATCTTCTCTCTGCTGTGAAAAGCGATTTCAGGTAATTCATTGGACCCCACAGAAAGCAAAAACTGCAAAATGTAATACAGCTTAATTAGCTAATACAAATATAATGCAAAAATATTATGGAAAATTTTGATTTTAATTGGCATACATGTCTTAAAATTGTGGCCCCTCAAATTTAAAAAAACGATTATCTGTTGTGTTCACGTTTACAAATATTTTTCAGGATTATTCTGTCAAATTCAAAGCTTCAAACTAAAGTAAGTAATTCGAAATACAATTTGGAATATTGGGAGGCAACGTTGGACGAATGGTAACGATTTTTGATAATGAGTATCAACATTAATTTTTTTTACTACAGCAAATTATGTTGAAAAATATTTCAAAAGATTAAAAATTTTGTCAAAATAAAAATTGAACTAAACACGTTACCTTAATATGAAGAAAAGACTGCCTAATGAATACAAAAGTGCGAATTTCCTAGCCTTTAAAAGCAATACAGGAATGTAAATGGCAGATAAACTAAAACAGAGTATTCCCATGAAGAAACACAGCGTAAATGCAGTAAGCCGTTGCAGTCTCGACTGAAAATAGAAAGATCCTTTTAGACTCAATATTGTAGCCAGTCTTCGTTTAATTATGTAAAGATTTGTATGTAATCTGTTTTGACACTTGATAGGTTAAGTTCCTGACACTAACTAAAGTCGGACAACAGCTTCTTTCGGTATTTTCTTCTGCAGTACTTCGTCCTAGCCATTTTCCTAATTGTGGTTTAGGTATTGTCACGGAAGGGAGATAAATTTTAAATTGTTTTTCACTTTTATTATTGAGAAGATACTCATTTAATTCTTTATTGAGGTTAGCCATTTTGACACTAGACACGTAGACAACGTTTCCATGGCGACGTTATAAACGATGATAAACGCCGTAAATGACGTGACATACGGGACATCCGGTGACCATAAGAGTAAAGACTTATAGAGAGAGGGGATTAAATAATATGTATGTATGTCATTTTTGCTGATTGTTTGAACAGAACTTACACTGCTGCGGGCCTATATGCGTATATTCAATTGAACAAACCTATGTAAATATAGGTTCCGATGATAAAATTTTTTGTTTCACAATCAGAACATTTTTTAGGTCAATGCTCATTTTTTTATATTTACGACAATTTGAATTAGCGCGGGTAATCATCTTTATCCTTTGAGCAGAAACGTTCGTTTCATCGTACATTACCATCCTGACTTCCGATTTTCAGTGTGCTTTGGGAAAGGGCAGATAGAGGGTGGTTGATCGCTGCTGCAACCCTATTTATTGAGATTCATACACTATTCAGCTCTATTTCTATATCTATTGCTCTGGAGTCTGGTCTGGAGACTCTGGAGCATCAGTCACCGTCGGATTTCGGTATGGATTTTATTGTGTGATGTATACGGTAGTCATTGTTAGCAATTGTTAGATGATCGTTGTATGGTATGGCTTTCGCGTGCCGATAAAACGGACATAAATTGAAAACATTGTGTATTTTTGTGAATCGTGTGTGCTGCTAAGTGCATTTTATAGTTTTGTGTTTAAGTGTCATGCTGCGATTATGAAAAATCCCATCAGCATCTGCCATTGAATAGTTGGACGGCGGCTTACAAAGTACAATGGTGGATAACAATTGTATAATCGAAGGAAATGTCAAATTCCGGGATGGCAAGAAGGTCAGTGGTTTCTTTATTTTGTGTTGAATTTAACAAGTCCAAATTCACCACGATTATTGAGAGCATAAAAATGAGCGCAGAGCTTTGTCGACCCTCGTTGGCGGGGTGCGCAAAAAGAGGGGAATTTAGGAATTAACGTGCTGATTAGACTCGTTCGATAAAGCTTTTTCGGCGTGAGAAACATTTTGCACCCTATAGGGCCTGTCACCAGTCCCGACTAATCCGAAATTTATGACACAAGCTGTTTGGCTCCGAAATATGAACTACGAGTTTTTTTCCAATATGATGATGTAGTAACATGTTTTTGTATTACATATACCTCACTTCAACGCATTGTTTTGTTTTCCTTTGTTATTTTTCTACATTCATATTTTGAGTTGTTTTATCTTTATTGCATTTGCGAAAATTTATTATTTGTTCGCAAAATTGCTACGACCATTCTTTTATAGTCTTTGTTAATCTCTCTACTAGAGAAGTTAAATAAATTACTTCAAATGATGTGACTGAAATTTATCAATAAATATTGGACACTTAACACGTATTTTTGAAGGTCTGAGCATTGATGATACTGAAGGGTAGTTTAGTCCCATAAGTTTAAAATTGAACCGCCGCATTGTAGAACGGGATATAAAATTTATTGGTCCGAACGCAATGACTTCTCACCCCTTTAAAAATTTTTTTGAACATTCATTTTTGTAAATTTATTTCAAGTAATTCCTCTGATTGCATATTATCAAAAAATTGTATATCCCGTTCTACGATGCGACGGTTCAATTGATGGTTGCTGGACCGGAAAATGTTTTATGAGAGGATAAAAAGAAGTAATCCAAATAAAAAGGGTATTTTTTAGTGGTCCTTTATAATTTAAATAAAATGACCACAAGTATATTTTATGATTTTACATAAGCTCGATTTTCATCTCTTCCTCGTTTATCACTAAAATCATGTACTGATGGTTTATAGTCATGTCACCCACATATTCGTTATTAGCTAAAACCTTTCCAACCTACCGCAAATTACCACGCCAATTACGGTCCTAATTACTGACAATGGACGTCTCTGGTTCCATCATAGGTGAGCCTACATCATGACCGGTAAACGAGAATATAACCCAAATTAAAGTGTATTTAAAGTGTGTTGTTAAGGGTAATTTTCAAAAAATTGAGAATATTGAACCTGATACAGTTAAAGGCACTTTTGAAATTTCCCAGAAATAAAAGTTATGGATTGTGTCGATTTTTACTGCAAAACATTTTATCGGCACTATCCATTTTCAGGAATATCAGTTTAATTGGTTAATGTTTCTTTTGTTTATAAATGCAATCTGCGTTGCAATTACAGGATCGTTTTACATTTTGCTGTTGCTTATTTCTCTGTTGTTAACTGTTACAATTTGTGCAACTGTATTTACTATTTAGCAGACTAGATGACGGATTGTACCTGCACAATAAATAGGTAGTCATTTTTTCAAAAACACTTGTATTGTTTGTAATTATAGTTACAACTAGATATTTTTAAAAATTCTTTATATTAAAACGATTGGTTATTTTTTAATTGCATTCAAGTTTTTAAATCAAATTATTTATTTTAACATTTTTTCTTTTCAGTGGAAGTCACGGTGGTGTGTCATGAGAAAATTGTCTCCAGTGGCAGGTAAGATAATTAAGATTGAGATGTTTAATTATTTAATCTTAACAGTAGTTAACAGATATTTGAAATGATGCAAATTATACTTACCAACTCGCATATGGGTACAAAGAATATAAAGCATGGTATATAATAAACTTACTCTAGAATCTTGTTAGATTCATAATATTTTTCTCCTATCTTCCTGTTGATAACTAAATCATTTATAATGAAATGTAGATTTGCGTAACAAGCGTTTCATAGTTAGTCATAGTTTAGATAATGAAATGAGGTTTCACACTCACATTCGCTAAAATTTAGAAAAATCATTAGAACAAAGCAAATCTTTTTTATGGCTGTTTGAACTGATTAAGTTGAAAATTTCTCTAAAGTTAGTCAGCTACTGCTGGACATGTTTTCTAGATTCTAGGTCTAATGACTTCCTAATTGGAAGAACTTCCGTCCGAAGTTCTATTATAGGGCGTCTAATCTCTTGTTAAACCTAAATTACATTTCTTCGACGTGACATAAGATGAAAACTTTTTAAATGAGATTACTAAAGAAATTAAAAGTTCCCAAAAGTTTAAAGTTCAATATCAGATTATTTTTTTTTTTATAAAAATGGTTGTTTATGTGTCCTTTCTAAATTGCATTTTTTTAAACAATTATTATATGTGAAATATTTCAATAATTTTAATACATAATAAAATTTAAGGAAATCGTTGATAGAATAATCTGAAATAATATAAATAAAATCAATGTAAATTTTATCGATAATTTTGTATGACGAATGTAATCTGACCTTTGTTTTGTTATGATTAATCTGAAATTGGCACAGATCTGAAGGTCAGCAATTTTTCGTATCACTTTCAATTCCTAAGCTGTATGTCAACTTTCAGCGAGATTTATTACTGTTCTTGTATGTAATTATTATAATGTAAATAAAAAATGAAAACTGGGCGATTTTAAATTACACTCCTAGTAATCTAGTATGTAGTAGTAAAGGCAACTCTTTTTGTTTATCTATTTGAATTTTCCTTTTCTAAATTGATTATTGAAACTTAAAAATAATGAACAAAAAAATGTTATGCTTTTTCCGGAAATGCATAAAAAGGAAATAATTACAACATTAATATTAATGTTTCAACTGAAAAAATGTTCGTTAAAACTCCGCCCTTTGCTTCTGAAATGAGATAAAATTCTCTCTTCTCCACTTTATTTAAAATAACAAGAAATCGTTAGATTGCTTGAGTTATAGTTAGAATAAGGCAGAAATAGAACTTTTAGGTACCTTCAAACTTTTACAACCTTGACCCTCGCGAGTTTCTCAGATTTCGGCGTTACTAATCTCCCTATGTTTTTTCGGGGAAAGTATTTAGAACATATGCTATAGATTAGTGGTTTCCACTAACACATTTTTTCAGTAGCTTATTGATTCATCTTAACCGTCTTGTTCCCGAAATGTGTTTGAAGCCTTATTAGGTATTATAATAGAAGCAAAATTAAAATAAATAAAAAATGTGAAAAACATTTTTAATAATTTAAATTTATAGATAGATAAATATATCGTATTAAAATTAATAAATAATTATTGTAAATAATATCAAATTACGGAATTATTTTTAGCTAAAATGAATCAATATTTTAAACTCGATTTTAAAACTGTTTCTAGCTTAAAATACGAGCAATACGTTCAGAATTTTTCAGTCATTGTTTTGAGCCCAATTATTAACAAAAAAATTAATGAAATTTATAAATACCGAATTTCATTATATTGGCAGTTGTATTGTACTGTAATGAGTTTTATTAATCCATGACTGCGATATTTAGTCACGCGACAAACGCCCCTACCAGTCTACTTTTGAGAGTCCATAAATTGTATTTTCTTTTCCGTTCGGATAACGATCAAAAAAGCCGTATGTGGTTTATGTGGTAAACATATGCCACATGAGTATAGTTTGTACAGCCTCCAAGAACCAGAAGAAATTTTACATTTGTCTAATTATGTTTGTAGATGATTCAGATGGAATTTATATGGAGATGAAAGTATTTTTTTATTATGTATTTTTTATATTTAAATTCAGCTCAAAAGTTCTTGAGTGTGTAAAACTTGAATGTAAAATGATGTCTTTAAATTCTTTTAAATATATCTCAATTTAAAAATTTTTTTATTTATTTAAAAAGAATTTTTACATTTGTCATTTTGTTTTTAATTTTTTTCACAATTTCAATTTCTTAAAATACAAATGTTTGTATATATTTAACCAACGTATGTTTTAAATTTGTGACTTCAGACAATCGTCTTTACCTTTATTGCAGATTGCTTGCACCTGCAGCTATATGGAGATAGTAAAGACAGATTCAAACAAGGACAGACAAAAGCGTCGTTGAGTTTACAACATTTTCTTGGCGTACAAAGTGGTTTCACTCTTGATAAGGAATCAAATACCATTGCTATAATATGTCAAGATGTAACTGTAGTCCTTGCATTCGACACAAGAGAGAGATTGATCCAGTGGCAGGTTAAAATATCAAACAACTTAGGCGAGGGTAAGTTATTAAAAACAATCCTATAAAGAATTACAAAATTTTTTTCAAAATTTTTTTTTTCTGGACCATAAAAGTGAACTCCTTTGGCTATTTTAGATCGGCAGTTTTTGGTTCTGATCTCCACGGCTCCATCAAAAGCAAAACTGAATAATGGCCCAGCACACCTTCGCGTGCAGGACAACAGATTTTGCATCACAGTCGGTATTCCACCTAGACTTGTGGGAATTTGGGAAATTGCCCATCTGCGACGATACGGAGTCGTCGAGGGAAGGTTTTGTTTCGAAGGAGGTTCCAGGTGCGGTCGAGGCGAAGGTCTTCACGTTTTGATCACGGATCAGGGCAATGAGATAGTGAAGACACTGCAGCTTGCGGCGGAGGGAAAATTGTCAACTCGGAAGAGGCCTTTAGGTCGTGAACAATCCTTACAGGAGAGTCCTCGTCGTCAGTTTTCTCGATCCGAAACGAGAGCCAGTGATATGTTTCCATCTACTGCTTACTCCTCAACCCTGTATGAGGAAAACTGTGAAACCTGCAAGAGCGAGAGGTCGCCTTATTGGTCTTCTGCGGAAAGTCGACAGGAAGCAGAATTGGAAGGAGATTACAGTTGTCGAGACTCAGTTTCTACCTCGGAATTGATCGATCGACCGGGTGATTGGCGTAGTTGCTCTCTTTCTCGGCACGGAAACTCGGGGCTGGAAAGGTGTGCGAGTTGTATTGGAAAACTTGGAACAATATCCAAGTCTTCAACTTGTGGCACGACTGCGGATGCATCAATGATTGGAAGTTCTACAGCACAATCCAACAATTCGGGACACCAATCACTTCGAGCTTTTGACGGTTTATCGCTCTCTTCATATAGCAGCAGCAGTCACGAAAGTGATTATTCTGGATCACATAGAGATACAGGTAAGAGAATTTATTGAAAAAAATTGAAGCTTACACCATTTTAAACATTTTTAATCAAAGTATGTTTTTTTAAATGCCACTTTTAATCAGCCTTTTTTAACTTTGTGTTAGATTATTCCGACTCTATATTCTCGTGAAAATTCTACTCTTCGTATCATGAAATCACCCCATTCCATACTGTAGATTTCGTCCCTTCCCACTACCTTCTATTCTTCAATATCTTTATTGCTACTAAGCTTTCTCTTCTTCTTTTTATTTCCTTTATCTTTCTCTTTCTATCTTCTATTAAAAGTACCATAAAATGTTTCCTTCATTCTTGCCGCTTATCTCCTTTACCATTTCTTTATCATCTCCTACTCTTCTCAGGCGATGCCTTTTTTTTTTTTTGAGAGCAAAGCTTAGAAGATTTTGCACTTTCAGTAAATTTATAGTTTTATTCCGAGTAATGTAAGTTATATTTTATAACTCAAAGTTTAACATATTCAAGAATATATTAGTTAAAAATTGTACTATGTATTTTATTTTTTAATTCTTCAAAGGAAAGAATCTTGAGCACTGAGTTTTAATTTTTTAATTGGAGTGACCGCAAACTTTTATATGAAATCGAAAAATGATTGGAACTCATTCGTTAAATCCTTTGATAACGAAAATTTTTCTGAAAGCAGCAATACAATTTGCAAAAATGGTGTATTTTCAGGTTCTCAACAAGCAGAGTGCAACTGTTCACAGTCAAAATTAGGACAGGCTCAAACCGTTCGCCTTTCTTCGCCGAACTCTGTAGTTGTACCACCGAGACCACCGAAACCAACACCACAACCTGCTAATATCCCCAAGGCAAAAAAGCCTCCAATGCCACTGCCAAGCACAAAACAGATATGTGTTCAAAAACAGCCTTCATTTCGTAAAAGCGATCCTCCCATTGGTCCTTACAATAACTACGACGTCCCGAAGTCTATTCTCGCCCATCGTATGACTCTCGAGCAACCAGAATCGCAGGCCGATCAGTATTACGATACACCCAGAAAAATTAAAGAGTGTCTTGCACTGCCCAATGAATATCCCAACTATGATACTCCGCATATACCTCAAGCCGTGGTTTTGCAACAGTGCGGTTGTCCTACTAAGTTAGCTCAGACACCTCGATCTTCCGCCTGTCCCTGCCAGAACGTTATGAGCTGGGCAGGCTTCGTACTGCCGTATTGTCGTCGAGGTGCTGGAATTGAACCTACCGGTGTCACTGTTCTACCCATTCGTCTTTCAGGAGAAGGTAAAATGCCCGTCGTTAACGCTAATGGAGAAATCAATATCTACTCCACAAATGTATGTGGTTCCAAGGTCAATTGCAAAGAAGAATTAGATGTCGCTTCAAGGAACATGAGTGCCAATTATGAAAACTCAAATGCTAATTACGAAAATATCGAACCAATAGCTGACACTCAGTCAGACGCGAAACATCCTGACTACGTTAATATTGACTTTACACAGTCTTTGGAGAACTACGAAAACAGCAAAGATTTCTTATCAAAAACGGGGACCTCGCAGAGTGAGATGGAGAAGCTTACCGACGAATCACAAAAAACAACTTCAAGTGATGAGTGTGAAGAAAACGCCAAGGTCTGTCAAAAATGCGGAAACTCTAAGGAGAGAGAAGCTGATTATCTTGTCATGGACGTAGAGAATCAAGTCCCCAGAAAGCCTGTTCCCGGCTACTTGCCGATGCAACCTGCGCACAATGCTTGTTCCAAGGAAGTTTTATCCCGGCTCTGTAGCGGAGTCAAAAGTTCAAGCAATCCTACTCTGTCGGGATCATCCCCGCTCGAGGGAAGCAAAAAGAGATCCGAATCTGAGTATCGAGCTCCGGGTTCGGCAATGTTATCTAGTCCGTATCTCAGACGACGGTTAGTTGATGGAAATAGCAAGAATGAAGCGAGCATTTTGCTAAGAAAGAGATCATATTCGGCGGAATCAGCTCGTTATCTAGATGAAGAGAGCCCTTCATATCCATCGAATTTGACAATCTATAAATGTCCGAGCGAGATAGGCAAGGAATCCCTGGTGAACGAAGAGGAAACGTTGGAGTGTAAAATCAACGCGGTGTCTTTAACACCTCAGCAACATTCCTCCTCGGTGTCTTCTTCGGGGTCTTGCATCAAGATTCGAAGATCTTCTTCGGTTCCCTCAAAGACAGGACATAATCGTGATTCTTCGAGCAGCAACGACTCGGGCGTTTCCACGGGATCACTCACACATAGAACATCAGAATTTGTTGAGTTTGAACACTCAGTGGTGCCAACTTCTACACCGGTGAAGAAAAAACCAAGTGGTCTGATGGTTTATCACAAAATTCCACAACCGGTCTGTTTCCACAATAGTCTACCAAGGAAGTCCAAGTCTAGCGACCCCTTGAGGGAAATTACTTTCCAGTTTCAAAAGATTATGATGCCTGCTAAATCTTCCTCAGCAGAGGCTGATATTCCTTCTTGCTTGCCGAAGGGAACCAAAGGATTCGCGAGTCCTAATGAGGTTTCCAGTGCTCCGTGCCCTGACTCACACAGCACAAGCAGCGGAACGTCTGATATGTCTGATTATATCGAGACTTTGTCTCTTTCATCTCACTCGTCGTCTGATGCACCGGATAGTCTGAGGTACGTATGCTCATTATCTATTGGTAACAATATTGTAACTTATATCTTATACTTAATTTTTCTTTCATATGAAGATTGGGAGGCAAAGTTGTGACAACAACATTGCGTCCACGCAGTGGCAAAGAATATTACAAGATTGATCGAAGCATTTTGGTGGATTCTGGACGAAGTGTAAATTCACTTTCAAGTAACTATGCAAACATCACTCCAGTCATGGAGAAAAGTGAATCTCCATCTCCGGGTTACATGAGTAGTTCACCGTTTGAGCGACAGACGCGTGAACATTTTCTGTTTCCAAAGGTAAGCCTTAAATTCAAGAATATTCTTTTAAAAAATATTTTGAAGAGTTAAACCGTCTTGCGAATGTGATTTTTGAGCAATGAAAGTATTGCATTGATCTTTTAATCATTGTAGGAAACTTGAATATCATAATTCAACTGCAGGAACAACTCATGACTCCTAAGTTCCTTGGAATTCCAATCACAATGGATAGGAGGGTAATTATAAAATTAGTCTCGATAGCGAGATTTATTAAGACTATTTACACTATACGCGGATGTCTGGTAAAAGCAAAATGGATATTTTTTTACGAATCTACAAAGCAGTCTCACCCTTTTCTACTATTTCACTATTTCTACTACTATTTCTATCTAGATACCTGGAAACAGTATCTTATTGTCGTTTCTCAATTCAATCTTGAACTAGATCTTTACCAGTCTTGCCGCACAAATCTTCAGAACTCAGCTATCCCACAGAGCACCTAGAATCTAGCGTATAGTCGAAATAAAGTCAATAATCAAACACTTCCTACAACGATTTCAACAATTTCTAAAATATGCTCAATACAAATTTTACTATAATACTATAATATTGTATTATAAAAATTCTGCCCTAGGATAAAGTACACGTCTTCGTCGAGCTTTCGTGCGACTAAATCTCTTTTCGAGTATGATTTATTTTGTACGCTCAAATTTGTATACTTTAGATTTTGTATAAAAAGTCGACTCCTGACATCTCTCGCATGTATAATTGTATACATTACAGAGGATAAAGTAAATCGAATTTATCGTCCGGAAACTAGGAACACTTCATTTGTGAATCGTTAATTCGATGTACTTTAGGTCCTCTTATTTACATGAGGAGTTCTTCATAATGAAATGTCGGTTCTTATTTTCAGCAAAAAGCGTTTATAGGTTTAATTTATTGAAAAAGGATTTTGCAATTTTAAAAGTGCAAAGTATGACAATTTCGAAAGAACAAACACAGGGTTCAAGTAAATTATTTTGTGTAAATGGTTTTCAAAGTTGTATAATAACTAAAATCTCTCCAAAATATTTTTATCTTGATACGTCCTATTGCAAACTTCAAAACGCATAAGATTATTAAATCTTCAACTACGTAGAGAGCTTATATAACGTAGAGACTTTTTATAATTTCAATATTTTTTTGCGAAATATGAAAAGTTAACATTTTATGGTTAGATTTCAAATTCCTTGTTTTGTGCAAAAAATATTGAAATTAAATATTTTTAGCTCTGTACACAAACATATAGTTTGAAAAA
>JAUEJJ010000047.1:7161472-7171857 GCA_032164275.1 Synergus coniferae | reverse complement strand
CTTTTTAAGGATACAAGATCGAACATGCGCTCTGCGCGCGCATTTACTTTTTTTTTTAAATGTTATAATTTATGATATTTTATTTCTTATTTCCTAACAGATGTAATTGAGATTTTTTTTTAATTTCAGTTTTATAGTAATAATAGTTACATGCTATGAGTTACATTCAATCACTTCGACTGTATCGAGTTACAGTTACATTTAAAAAATTATTTAATTTATAAAAAAAATTTACTTATATTTTATAAATTAAATAATTATTTTGGGTTAGAAAAAATAATAGTCGTTAGATCCGTAAAAAAATCGACGTACCGACACGTGCGCGTGTTGTCTGATGTTGCTCAATCGCCACCGAAACAGGAACTTACTCTCACAACAAAAAAATATCACTTCCGTTTTTTTCTTTTTCCGACTTATAACTTACAATGAATCGCGAGTCTGGTACGAATTAGATAGAAGTCTCATTTTGGCTTCTACACGACTTTTACGGTCGAGAGTCAAAACTGAACTGAAATTAATTAAATAAGTTATATAATATTATATGCCCGATAAACAATACAGACCGCCTGATCCAAAACAATGACCGCGTGGGAAAAGGTAAGGGCAGGTACGAAAACCCCAAAAGTAATAAAACCCTTCCGCAGCACGCGGAATTTCCGACCGACATGTATCGATTGTCGAAAATCACAATCGATACTTGTACGACCAATCAGGAGAGCGGAATGGGCGCTACGGCTTTTAGACTTCAACTCAATCATCTTTTTAGAATAGATTCTGGAAGAATATAAAAATTTGCATTTTGAATCGACTGTAGTCTCTAGAGGCTTAGCTGCTTTTCCGATAGGGAAACAAAGTTTCAAGATGGAAAACCATTTCAATCGACTTCCGGCCCCTGCGTTAGGAGTAAAATAACAAGGAAGAGGAAGGAGGTCAACCTTCCAGATTCTCCAAGGGTTTCCTAATGCCTTATTCTTGGATTTTCAGGTCAGGAATCTGAGATTTCTTGATGAAGAAAAGTTGCCGAACCATCTCTAATGTTCTTGGAATCTATTTTTTTTCTCGTCCCTCCTTTTGTTGAAATGTTTTAAGATCTCGTAAAGAACCATAAAAAATTTTAATCTTTAGAATTTAAATCTTTAAATCGTAATTTTTTATGTTCAATATGTGCCGGAAACATAACAGGAAAGTATGTTGTGCGGCGACGATATTACATCTGTCAAATCCGCCTCTGGTAACTTTGTGAATCCTAGACATGTCGGACCTTCGGTCAAGTCTTCGTAATTTCTTATCGAACGTTGGCTCGATAAATCCATCCATCGAGACGAGGATACATGACGCAGTAGTGCTACTTGCCAGTTTCCACACGTTAGCGAAACGTCAGCTTTTCTCAGGAGAGTCAGGGGTGTCGGAAGTTGAAGGCCTGATCGGGCTTTCATTGGCCACGACTCCTTCCACAACATTTTTCTTCGCTTTTAAATTAAATCCCATTTTCACTTAGAGATGAGTTTACACGTCATTTTCTTTCAGTACATCGGCTACATGTACTGAAAATACATACTACTCAATTATGAAAAAGCTTCCTCAGTTTGAGGTGAAAAACATACAAACATCTAATCTTAGATTTAGGGGTTGAATAGATGAGAATTCCCTGTTTCTGTTTCAATATTATATCCTTTTAAGATTCTTATATTATCTCTTATAAAGATGCAATGCTAAAGTAGGATCTCATAAATATAAAAGATTTATAAAAAAAGCCAGCACATATATGCACATGCACTCCATATGTTCCCAATTCTGTATGAACGACTGAGTAGACTCAAATAGAGAGAGCCCTGCATCTTTGCAACTTGTGGTTCGTGGAGTAGACAGTAGAGTGCAGCCAAGATGCAATTTGAAGTAATATTCATCATAGAGTCCAAGGAACTAAGTCCTATCTATGCAATGCTATATATAGCAGAGAATCCTGTCATAAAAAGAAGGTTGCGATTATATGGAAAATAGATTCTCGCAATCTTGAAATCTGAAGTTACATTTCATCTTCACCTAGGAAACTCCAAGGCAACCCTTCGAGTCTTTTGAAACTCCAAGGTAACCCTTCGAGTCTTTTGAAACTCCACGAAATCCCTCAGAACCCAATGAAACCCTTCGAAATCTTTGAAAATCCTCTGAATCGAGGAAAAAGCGGAAAAGCGGACAGATCTCGAGGATTAAAAGAGCGGAATCACATCAGACGTTATATAATTATGTTCTGTAGGTGGTAAGCAGCTCACGGAGTGGCCAGCCTCGCTTGAACGACACCGATTGAAACTCGACATGCTAGAAAGAAGGTGTCGAGTGCATTTCTTGAGGCATGACGAGAATGGTCGAACGGAGATTGGGCCTGGAGGGTTGGCAAAACCAGGGTATTTCCCAAGGAGCTTCCTTGACTTTAAGAAAATAAGACAAAGGCCTGCCAATCTAAAGCCTGATTCGGAAGGACGATCACGCGCGGCAACCCGTCCAACTTTACCGGCTAATCAGAAAAATCTACACTTGGCCGAGCTTATTGAATCGTACTCTTCCCCCTCATTCTTCTTCACCACCTCTGATGCCGCTTCCGCTTTTTATATGCCCTTACAGCGAAAATTCGATGGTGACCTTACCAACCCAAAAAATCTTTGTCCTACCTGTAATCTCATGGACTAAAAGAAACTAAATAAAATAGACACACTCAGAAATGAACTTATTTTTAAAAAGAAAACAGCTCTGTAATTTCACATTATTATATGAACAAAATAATGCATAATTAATATGAATAATTACAGCTTTCAGGACAAAATAATACCATAAGCGGATTATTTTGTCTTTGGCTTTTGCGCTTATAAAACCTGTAAAGTGCTTTTAAAGTGAAGCTCATTAAATGTATTGTATTAAATGTGAATGTATTCAATTTTCAATGATAGAACTGAAATGCCTTTATTGCAACATTATATATATATATATACACACACACACTTACGGCTTAAAACTTGTTGATTAACCAACAGGATTCCATTCGCCTGGGAATCTGTCCGCAGACAGTAGAATTATTGTTTCAGTATAATATGTATATAAGACACATAAATATGTATGACACATGTAGGCGTTCACTAGAAAAGGAACCATCTGGAACCGTTATTGAGTTATGACTATATTCACATTTTACGAAGTACAGAAACACGACAAATCTAGACGTTCAAAGTATACTGGGAATTTTCCAGAAGAGGTGTTATTTTCGACAAAAGGACGTTTTTCCTTCAAAGTTTTCAAATCGGAATTTTAGCCATTAATTAATTTAAAAAAAGGGCTTTTAAAATTCCTCTTTTTGCTTTATCAAAGTTGACTAATAAATTAATGCATTTCTTCCCGACTTTAAGCAATTATGTAAATATGCATTGCCATTTGGGTGATCAAATAAAATTTGATATGCCTTGAATAAACATGGGAAAAGCGTTAACCGAAAAGTTTAACGAAGTTCGCAAGGTCGGGATGCCATTCGCTTCAGAAAATAGGCATTCTTTTGAAATGGGCATCGCGTTAAGTATGCAATCCGGTGTAATATATCGGTGGAGTTCGGAGCAAGGGCGGTGATATTGTCGAGACTGTGAGGGTATGTTCCGGGTGAAAAAGGGGTGGAGTAGGGTGCGGTAACTGGTGGAAAAGGGCGGAGAATAAAGAGGTTCGCAAGACCGTAAGAAGCTCTTGGCTTTGAGCCATCTAATACTACTCGGTATTCTCTGCTTTTGAGTAGAGCACCCACTCTCATTCGTATTGCCGATTTGACACCGTTCGGCAAGCGGCCTTTTGGCCTGGCTGACCACCAAGAGCGCGACCCATCCTTCCTCCGCATTCGAAATTCGAAGCACTTGTAAACGAGAACTGCTTCGACGACAGTTGCTTCTGATGAAATTCACGATTAGTTTCTGAGCTCTTTTCAAAATGAGAAAAGTTCTTCGCTCCTCACTAGATTCATTTTTAAACAATACTTGTTTCAACCTTTTTTCTAATGACTTGTTTCAACATTTTCATGGCTCGAAATCCCTGCTCTAAAAAAATACAAAAACTGCAGAGAAAAATTGCAGGAAAAATAGAGGACAGACGAGATTTCGTCGTGAAGGATTTTTGGCTTGGTTCTATAAGACGTGAAAAGATTGAAGGTGCTTACGTGCACCCGATCCTCCCACTCTTCATGCCGATTCGGGTTTCGGGTCGCCCTTTCACGGGTATTACCATAGCAATCGCGGCAAATCAATTTGAATAAAAATGTATGTATTGGAGGGCAATAAAACGGAATAGATTCGTCGAGTCGTAGAGCTAAGGGTTTAGGGGGAAACGAATCCATCAAGGGAGATTTCGATAAAGGATCGTTTGGGACCTAGCGGAGTCGTCCAAACCAAAATACATACGCAGACTCTTGCACGCAACCCACACGTGCAAATAGTGCAAATCCACCTACGTTCACCCCCGCCTAGACATACCCCTAATCGACCATAGAGCGTTGAAACTGTCAAATACTTTCCACGCATCCCTCCAAGTGAACTTGAATTGTCGAATTGTTGCCGTAAAATATATTCCTCCTCCTTTTTCTACCTTCTTCGACCCTTTCTCATCCCCCTGGTCTAGTTTTCCTCTCGTCCTGTGCCCAGTCTAAAGAGCAAGGAAACGAACGTCTGTTTTCTCCTTTTTTTGGTCAATTTTCTTTATTGCCAATAAAATACAATTTTAGGATTATTAAGATGGAAGAAAATTTAAGTCCCTCATGTAACCAGGGAAAAAGTATATTAAAAAGTACGGTAGCTTCTGATGTTTCATTAAATCATAAGCGGAGGAGTACGCTTTTCAAATGAGGTTAATTGAGATTAAAAATTAAGTTCAGCTAAGAGCTTTTTTTATTAAAGAGTTTTTGAAACTATGAAAGAATATTCACAAGAATAAGTTTTGCGCGTTAATATAAATTTGGTATCACGGATAAATTTTTTATTCTATGAATATAAATTTACTTTTCATTTGAATTTACTTTTAATTAGCAAGAATAATAAAAGACAGATTAAAAATTATATTTTATTGAAAAGTAATTATTCAAAAATATCATCAGAAAGATATTAAGTCGTGTTATATTTTAAGTCGTGTTATATTTTAAGTCAATGTGTAATCTCACGAGTGAAATGCAAATTTGGAAAATTTGTTACCCTAATGTTCACCAAGCAACTAAGAACGTCATTAAGAAATGGGCGACAAAGACGCCTAAGTAGATGCATGAATTGTAACCAAAGTAATCAAAGTTCCCTGTGTAACAGAACTATCTTCAACAATATCTCCTGTAACGAACCACCTCGAGCTAACCGACTAAATTGCACAATCTAACACGAGCGAGGGGAATGTTTTACATAATTGTTGTACATGGCTTCAGTAGGGCTAAAAATTAAAAAACAATAAATTAAATATAACTTATTTATAAGTTTTGAAGTGTGATAAAAATAGTAAATATAAATTTCCAATACAACTGAAGTTTAGATTGCAATGTCAGTCATTTGTGATGCAATTGAAAAACTGTGAATAGCAATCGACAGTCGGATATTTAATTAAAAAATGTATTGGAAAGAAAATTTCAAATGTCAATCAATTTTGACAAATTAGAGAAAATAATACTTTCATAATTTATTCTCTCAAAATTAATTCTTTCAAAAATATTATAATTATTGTAAAATTAAAAATACCTTCTCAGTATTATTCTGAGATAATTAAGAAATGTTGATTGGAAAAGATGATAGTGAAAAAGTTATTTTCGTCGTTTAATTAGTCCAAAATATTGTATGAAAACGAGAGAAAGAAAAAATCCACGATGGTCAAAAAGTCGTCTTATACTGACACACCCCGTGTAGAAATTTTGGCATGGCCCAGACCGGGCCCAGATCGGGGAGGGCCAATTTCTGTCGTCTAAGGAATAAATTTAACAAAATTAACAGCAGAAACTTCCTACCGACATAAATGCATATTCTAAAGTGGACGAAAGTGGACAACGACTTTTCGGTTGAGTTAAAAGTTGATTCAAGCTCACCATGACTTGGTTCATGCGAAAGAGTAGATCAGGAAAGGGGTGGCAATTTGTCGTTGGTCCAGTAGGAATATTTTTACGAAGTAATCGTATTTGGCTCGCTGGTCTTTCAGAGCAAAATATGATTACGACGACGATAGTGGTAACGAGATTATCCTGAAAGCGACGACGCCAGCGACTGGCATGCATCCACTGGATCCAGTTCAGTCGACTAGTCGTTGGACCGTGCCTACGATAATACCTTCAGTGATCCTAATGGCAGGATAACAGGTCTACCTCCGACCCCAAAGCTAATTTAAAACGCAGTCGATCGTTATTGGTTTAACATCTACGTGGACATTCACGCCGTTACGAGCTCTGTCCTTTGCGACCAGTTCCGGCGATAGTCATTCCCGAAGGGAACCGATGGATAATCTTTTTTTAAAACGCATGGGAAATTCGCAATTTAAGGACGATTGGCAAATTGCCAATGGCTTTGAAAGTCTCAACGATGTCACATTACGCTCCTAGTAACGGTATTTTTTATATTCAACGCGACTTTTAAATCCAAGTATGTGGACTTAGTTAAGAAGGAGTATATTATATTAATTATATTATATTAACTACTTGTATCTTCTTAAATACATAGATTTTATTTAAACTTAATTTCTTTGAATCATGATTTATCTTTATCTTACGCTTGCGAACATTTTTTGGTTATATTATTATAATATTATATTATAATATAATTATTATATAATAATTACCTTATAATATTTATAATATATATAAATATTATATATTATATAATATTTGTGATAAAGTTATCAATGTATTTTTTAGATTGTTTATCTTGTATTATAATTTCGTCCAAACGAGGCGAGCGGGATGTTCAGAATGGACCTACATTAATTCGTCATATTTTTTAGTCAATTTCAACTTATATCCGAGACTTTCTTATTTCTCTCTAATTTCAAAATTAGAGAGAAATTTCTAAATTGGTTATAATATTACCTTATTATAAAATAAGGTAATATATTTTACAAATATCTCCTTAAGATTTCATAAATATTGATTCAATATTTTGAATTTGTATTAAAGTTGTTTGAAAAACAAGAAGTGAATCGCAGGCTGATAATGCTAGTAAATGATTAATGTATGTAACAACTAGTAACATGGGAAAAACCACTATCGTATATATTGAATACCTCCTTTTGTGAATATTGGATAAAAGCGTACTTTATGCTTCGAGTTTCTTACAAACTTTGGAAATTTAATACCGTGCTTTAACAGAATATGGAAGTATGGGAACCCAATGTTATACTGCAGGCTACCTCGATGTTTCGCGCCATTGAGCGCGAACTCGAATGCTGGTTCGCTGATTTTAATGTGTGCCGTGCTCTACACCACATCGAATTTTCGTACGCATCGATAATGACGTACCGTGTGCAAAATCAATTAAATCAATTAGCGGTTCAGCGGCAGACAACGACTCAAAACCGATGCATGCTCGGATGCAAAATCTACCCAAACTGTCTACATCAATGTAACCCCTGACCGATGTCGTGTATATTTCATGAATCTCACTAGCCAGCCACGACACGATCAATATATTTGTCAAATATACACCGAGAAAAATGGATACCGTTTAACATCTTCTCTCTAAACTTGAATCAGCGAAAAATCAGTGAAATTTCATTGATTTCCAGTCAAATTCCACTGATTCTCAGAATCTCAGTGACTATTTTTTCACGATTTTGATCAGTGAAAAATCCACTGGAAATCAGTGACACGGAGAAAAAACCTTAATATCTTTGATAGTGAATTATTCGACAACCATCTAAGATATTCACTCTAAGTATCTAAATGTTCAGCCTCTCAATATCTTAGATACTCAAATAGGTGACCAACTATCTAAGATATTCAATCTAAATATCTAGATATATTAAGTTCGGGAAACGAGATAATAGGGATGAATATCTACGATATTTAGGATGAATACCGTAGATATTAAATTTTTTAACTATCTGGATGTTAAATGTGAATATCCATTTTTCTCCGTGGATAATTACTGAAAATTTCAGTGACATTTCACTGATTTTCAATGAGTTTTCACTGATTAAAATCGCGAGGAAAGAGTCACGGAGAATCAGTGAACTTTGACTGATTCAGTTTTAGAAAGTTGGAAATCTTAGATATTAAACCATACAATCTGCATTATAAACCATATAATCTGTATGTTAATTTTTAAAATCTTGTATTATAAAATTCAAAATCTAGATTATACGGCTTAATATATATGGATCGCTCTCCATCAATTTTTCTCTGTGTAGCGACCATCATTTTTCATGATGTCATCATTTTCCTAAACAGAATAAATGACAAATATTCGCAAGTAATTCTTTAAAAATGGTTTTAAAAATTGCCTTTCAGCTTAAGGTCACGATCACTGGATTTGCCTTACGTAATTTAAAAGTGCTGACGTGTACATATCGCCTCGAATATTAAATCTGATGCAAAAATATGGAATAAACTAATGAAAAAATATTTAATAGCAGCAAAATGTCGTGAGTGCTGCTTGGATGGATTATCGGCAAAATCTCTGCACACATATCCACTTTCCAGATCCAGAGTTTACGGCTGCTGGCGTAATCGAACTGGCAGGTTTGATTCCTTTCGCTGGTGTGTTTCCATTTGCAATTTCCCCCCTTAACTGCATCATCTTCCTCGTTGAAACGACTTGCAACCTTATATGCCCTTGGAATACCGAATTTACCGTAACTATCAACGCTAGCCTTACCGAGGAAGTTTCAAGAAGCGAAGGTATAGGTGCCCGAAGGATGAATAATATTAGACAATCTTCTTGCAGATTTTGCAACCGTACTTCCTGCTAAAGTTTGGCTGAGACGAACATTGGTCGAAGTGCATCGGTCTTAGAAGGTGGATCCAATTATTTCTCTATTGGTTGAGTCAAGTAAAGCACATTGCGTCTTTGGGAATATCTGTAGCTGTACGTGGGGCGATTATAGGTAAAGCGATTTAGAGGATAACGACGTAGGTACACGCCTCACAAGTCGAGGCACCAGTCGGTCATTAACGTCACTTACGAAACCTCGGCAATTTCATGAAATCCCAATTCTCTCCTCTGGGACACGGCGGCGACGCGCAAAACTTCCCCGATGCGGAAAAGCGTGAACACCTACCTCGTTCGGGAGACGAGAATTCGTTGTTATGTTTCATTATCTGATCGCAGAGCTCTGTATATACAGAGCAGTGTCTTTGTTGTGGAGAAGAGGAAATTAAGGGACAAATAGGAAGGAAAATAGACAATGGTCCTAGGTAATGTAAGAAATAGAGGATCTGATGAAGCAGAATTGCTGAAGAATCAAGATTTTTGGATCTGAGACCAAAGTAACACCAACAATAGAGAAAATCATCCGAACATTTAATTATTTTCATCACATGCATGAATGATGAATAGAGTGGTTCCGTCAAAGTATCAAATCGAAAAGGCGTTGAATAATAAGCAATATTGCATCTATGGGTTGTTGAGAGATTAGGAGGATTACTTTACAAATAGTTCGTGGAAACTTTGAGGTTTATTCGCTTGTATCTAGTAGCAATTTCAATTAAGGCTCAGCTTAGCTGCGCTATTCCAATATTATTATGTGCCAGTTAAGCTAGCACTAAGATGAATTTTCAGAGAATTCCATGGTTTATAGTTTCCCATAAAGATCAGTCCTATGTAATTTACTATAGGTAATGAAATGGGTGTAAAAGTTTATCCCAAAAAAAGGTATATTTGATTCAGATTTAACTATATTGGCAGGAGATAAAAATTGATTTAATATTGCCAGTACTGATAGTGAAGAAGCTCTGGAATTACTGATCAATGACAGATTCAATTGTTTGGTACACCATATCACTTATATGTGACGCCGCATTATTTCACTGGAATTTGGATATGCGTGAATTCAGGAATTCAGACTGAGGTGACTGTTCCAACCGATGAAGGAGGTAATACATATGTGTGTGTATAAGCGACTGTGCTCGTATGCATAGCTGTGAGTAAACACGACGGCGACCGTCAGAACATAATGATTTGCAGCTCTAGGATATTACGTTCCCTTACCAAGGCTTGATTTAATTTGACAAGAAGAGGGTGAAGGAGGTGCAGCACATTTGAAGAACACTTTATGGCTACAATTGATATTAAATTCTGTTCAATTTCCAGATCCTTTGATCTGAATTGTTATTCAGTGTCAGAAATTTACGTACCTCAACAGGGTTGCCACAGACTTTCCATTTTTAATTTCCCTGACTTTTCCCTGAC
>JAUEJJ010000047.1:7111903-7134024 GCA_032164275.1 Synergus coniferae | reverse complement strand
TTTTTTTTCCCTGACTTTTCAAGGATTTCAAGGATTTCAAAGTCTGTGGCAGCCCTGTTTTAACAACAGGATATTAAGTTTTAGTATCTATGCATTGCATCTAAAGATCTAAATAGTCGTTCCACAGTTAAATAACAAGACATGACGGTTTACTATTCAGTTTTCTCCGAGACGGTTCGTCAATAAGAAAATGTGCGATGGAAACATGTAAAGAAAGCAAAGAAAGCAAAGAAAGCAGCGAAGTAAGTTGGTACTCAAAAACACGAGCTCGTCAAAGTACTTACTCTCGCATTATGGCTGGACTTTATAGGCAGCGTTAGCGACGGCGCTGGTAAGTAGTAGTTGTGGTCAGACGTGAATGTGGTCTACCGCAACACGCTGACCGACCCTTACTCGACCCACCACTTCGTAAATTAGTATCGGACGCGTTATACGACGACTGCTGCAACTCGTTAAACCCACTCAGTCTTACTTGAAAGGATATGTCAAATGACGTGGAAGACTTTCGACTTGATTTTACACGAATCAAAAGTCGCCTGGTTTTTATACTTGTCGTTTTATTGAATTTGCGTAGAAGGAGAAACGTGGATTCAATCATTAAAATTTATCATTATATATTTTATGTCTGTTATATTTAACATTTAAATCAAAGGCATTGTGAGTTACTTCCATATAATTATAAAAGATATCACTATCCCTGCTTCAGGATTTTTGGCTGGCTAAACACGGCCTTTACTACTACCTGCTCACTGCCTGGACATACATTGACTTGTACTACTGTCCCCTTTCTATTCTGACCATACACTGACCTCTACCGCCAAGTCGATCTTCCTCCCCTGCCTTTCCCCTTCCATAATTTGAGGACGTCTTTCTTATAAAAAATTCCCTATGCAAACTAATATGATCATATAATGCTGGACATTAAGCGTCCTGATATTAAAATTCTTTTTGTATGTGTATTCGGTTTTGAAATATATACCTTCATTCCGAAAATTAATCTGAATTTAAATACGTAAAATATTAAAGCTATTCCACATTCACTTTGAATGTATCCTGTGTCAGAGGGACAAAGTGTATACGACCTTTATCGTTTGGTTATAGAAATTATTTAATTAATTTATAAACTCTGCTTTGAAATGTAAACCTCGGTTCAAAAATTCTTTGAATTTTGAAGCAAATTGCATTTTATCAATTAAATTCATATGGAATATTAAAACCGTTTCATATTACCACATGCCCTTAAAAAAAAAAGGGTTATCAGTAGAGTAATCCGAATGGTGACTGGAAAAGTTGGTAGTGAGAGTTATAACAGATATTTAGAGAAATTGAGTTCCACGGAGGATATGAAAAGGATTTAATAGATGAGAGAATGAACGTGTAGATTTGGAATTGTGAAAATCCACAATATTTATCTTCCTTTTCCGCTTACAGTATTATTAGTATTGGCATTGGCATAGATGTATCAATTCGTTAAAACAACGAGATGCTTTTTCCCCAAATGTTAGCTGTTTGTTGCTGATCGATGGAAAAGTGTAGTGGTGTCTCGTCGGTCGTAATGAAGTCTCGCATAAAGCACGCTTCGTATCGGGGCAAACAACACGGTGGAAGTATTTATTGCCGGAGGCTAATACCGTTTTATTGGGATGTAAAATGAGACCACTTTGTGCCGATGTTGACTGTTTTCGTGCAACTCGTCTGGCATAACGCATCTTCTCGCTCCCTTGATCTCTCTCTTTTTCTTTCTCACTCTCTCTCGTTTAACGTTCACTCCCTCTCTTCTCAATTGTACAGGGGTACCTTTCTCGTAAGTCGCAGCACAAAATGTCGCCATTTAAGTCCAAAATCTAAGTTTTAGAAAATAAATCTTCAATTTACTGCCAAGGGGGATAGTAACGGGGTATGTAATTTTTAATTAACGTAAAAATTGAGTGACATGCGGGAGACAATAACTTTAATCTTACTGCAAAAAGCTAATGTTAGCACCAAAAGGTATTAAGTGTCAGATCCACTTTTCATGGATTTCCAGAACAGCGACAGATACTTCATCCGTCTCTCCTGGGGTCTCACGTAGTCTACTAAGTTTGTGCAAGACTTTATCGCAAATCGGAAAACTTTATCTATAATGTTGAAAGATAGAATCTCGCATGATCTCATTGCAAATACAGAGAATAAAATTCCACATAATTGTAGAAAGTTGCATCAGGCGAAATACAAAATCCGCAATACACACGAAGGAAATAGTTTTTTTTCCGCTAACAAAAAAACTAATTTTAAAAGATTTCCATAAAGCCTGTTGACTAGGAATAATGTAAGCAGGGTAACATAGAAGAGGTGCTACATTTCTGTATAAAAGCTTTTCTCTAATAATAGAGAAAAATAACATTTGTACGTTTTCATGCTCACAGGGTAACTGCAAATTATTATTAAAGTTAGCGTTACACCTCTAAACTTGAGAGTAGAAGAGTCGCTATATATTGTAATTTTCCGTGACGCGACAGTTGCTTTTTATGATTTTTCGACGCAAACAAAATTTCAAAAGAATTAATTAAGTAATTTAGCTTGACAGGAAGGCGCACGGAAATAATTTGTATAAGAGCAAATGATCTCTACGTAATTATTTTTTGTACGCGTAAAACTTTTGATTACTTGAAAAATGTGACAAATTAGAAGTGAAAAGTGAGAAGGAAAAAATGAGAAGTAAGAAAATTTATGTAATCGATTCCCAGGAGTATTTTGTTTTCGAATACTTTTTTTCTAATTGTAAGATTAGAGTGATGGGCTTAGTGTTGATTTTATCGGGAAAGGAACGTGCTTTTACAATGTTGATTCGAATAAAAGGAATGAAGGCAAGAGAAGCTTTGATTTGGCGTCTAATGCCTAATAGGTTGTACAAGCATCTTGCTCAGTTGGGTGGAGTTGCAATCACTTAGCTAATCATGCTACTCGGTCAGTCGACGTGCCGTGCCATGCTGTGCCCGTTACCAACCCTAAAGGTAAGTAGTATTCGATGAATTGTAAGACGTGCCGTCACAATATCGCATGGGCGTGTTATATGGCACTCTTAAAACCACCAAATCCATTGCCTATCTTTTCCCAGATATACAAGAACCTTCAGATTTTTGGTTACTCTAAAAATAATTTGCTAATGTCTATGAAAAAAAAAACTTGACTGCAGATGTATAACGTTTTTTTTTCTTTTTTTTTTCGTTTTTAAAGTCCGCTACATTCGGACAAGCAAGAAAGAAATTGATGCAAAGTGATTTTGAACGAAAAGGGGATTCAATATTAGCGTCAAAGAAAAATAGGTTTTTCCAACGTAAAGTGAAAAGCACATGCTAAAACGGAATTACAAAATTTGCTTCATAATAAAGGCTTGTTCAGGTTTTCAGATAATAAATCATGTGAATGTAAAAGTGTTAGAATTTATGTGCGCAGAGAATTATTTAAAAGCTGGCATGGTGCACGGTAGAGATAAAATGAATTTATGATAGAATAAAGCAGACCCGAAATTCGCAAAACTCAAAATTAGTTGTGAAAAAGTGCGCGTGGTTACAATATCGAGACTAAATACAAACATCGAAACCAGAATTGCTGTTAAATATATATTATAATAATCAAAATATAATTTTCAAATAACAATTAATATTTCTTTAGTAAAAACCACACCAGCCTCAAAAAATTAACTCGTTTCATTAATATGATAAAGCGTGGAAAAAAAAATACATTAAACAATTTTTTTGTGTAGAAATGGTGAAATAAAAAATGGAAGAAATAGGTGCAACAGCATTTTAACGAATCAACTAATCAACTATACTAATTTAGTATTTATCAAAATACTAAATTCCTTAATGGTTTCTATGATATATAGTTTCTCGTGCGAAAAACGAATATTCACGATCAAACATAATTCCTCGCATCTATGTATTGATCAGTCCCGAAATACAAGTACCCATTGAAAAGTTCGCAACGGAAATAAAAAGGCTAAATATAAAAGCAGTTTTCTTAAACATCGAATGTCAAGTTCACAAATGATGATGAAGGTGTACTAACAACTCCCACGAATCCAACACTAGTAATTCACACTCCCATAATATAACTCAGACATCCATTTAATTACCAGCGGGATTTCCGAACGCCTCACTAATTATAAATCTCGTGCTCTCAGCAAAAACAAACTCGAAAGGATTGGAAAATACGAGCTAGGGTGATAGATGGGCTCATAAAAACAAAGGCGCGAATGCCAATCCTGCGAGATGGGTGCCAATTTCGAGAATTGAAGGAGCGCAATATCAGCACGGCGAGGCTCGGATGGTGGTAATCCTGGACATGGAAAAACAAACGGGTTGGGTCAGGATGCTAGGCCTCCTACTATGGACAGCGGCAAAAGAAATGGGTCGTATTAAAGGTTCATTAGGGCAGGGCGGCTGCCATCTGACCCAAATTCATATTTTCCACGGTTACGGTGGCGGCGAGATAGTGGAAAGGGTAGTAGGTGGGCTTCGGAGGATAGGGCAGGGATGGTGCTTTTCGCGAGGGTCGTGAACGGTGGCGCAGGCGTCACCGGTGGTTTTCTCCCACCTCTTTCACGAGTATGCACAGCCCTGCGATTCGGGCGGGGAAGCGTCGCGACCCCCGACGTCGGCTGCACAGTGCGGGCCCGGACAGCCACCTAGTAGTACGCTCGCGTTTTAGGCAGACGCCGGTTTCTCTCTCGCTCAAAATTTCACCCTTTTCCCTTCACTTTCCTTATCACTCTCCCTGTGCCTCCTCTTCTTATTCCTTCGCATATTCCCATTTCTATTTCTCGTCCTATTACTCTTCCTATTTCTCTTCCTACCCCTACTATTAAATTTTTCCAACCCCTTTTGCTCTAGTCACCGCTCGACTAGAAACGACTTCGAGGCACAGTAGCGGCTGGCACTCGGTAGCGACAAGGTCGAGGTGGTGAAAACAATGGCGTCGACTTCCTCGGGCGTCGAGGGCGTCTGCCGCCGCACGCGTCCTTCCGTCGGAAGGGTTACTCTCGTCCAAGTCGACTGAAAGCGAACTCTCGCCAATTGTTTGGTGATACCTGGATACCAATAAACCAATATCCCGAATTTTGATTACCATGATAATCTCTGGAAATCATAAGGAATTTCCAAGTTCGAAAGATTCCTTGTAATGCAAATTACGACAGGAAAGACCAAGATTTCCTAAGAAGCATAATTAGGAAAGAGATGGGAGAAGATCAAGTGCAGATGAGGGTATATTTCATGTAAAAGAAGTAATTTTTGTGATTCCATTTTCACTTAAAGCTGATGATGCCTTTCGAGATTCCTAAATGGCTCTCAGTCATCAAATTAGCAGTAGAAGCACTTGCTCTGAAATTTCATCTGAGACTGATGACAGATCCGGCTACTGAGTCTAAAATGAATTGCTGTAAGCTACTTATTGGGAGGCAACGTCTTGAAAAGTATGAGACCAATTCGGATATAGGTCGATCATCGACCGGAAGGTATCCTCCATCACTTCCTCTCCCAATCACGCATTCATTTCTTCTCTCTTTAGAGTCCTCTCCCTTCAATACTTGGTTTCTCCCTCCTCTTTTGATGTTCGTCTTCGCGGACGAAAATATCGTCGGCGGACGGAATAAGCAGCCGCGTAACGTCGGTCCGAATCGCCTGAGTTTCGCCCTCGGTCCTCTGAGAGAAGCTGTCGTACGAAATCTTCCTGTCCTAAAAACAAACTCGATCTCGAGCTATCCTTGCCTCTAGTAACCCCTACAATTCCACCAATTCTAATCAAGAAACTCATTAAAATCAAATTAGTTTCTTAATCTGATTTGTAAGTTGGCATTGGAATTAGTGGAGAAGTGAAGAAATGTTGCAAACGTTTTGAATGTAGTCTGAATTGCCCTCTGATTCTTGATCGGAACGAATCCCGGTGTAGCGCTCATACGGCGGTAGGTTACTCACTGTGCCAAGTGGACCGAAATAGCTTTGGAAAAATGCAAATCGTTGGTGCGCTCTTGCGCCTCTAGTGACTTGGTAACGAGACCGTGAAGCGAAAAAAGCGCGAGTGATGCAAAGATCTAATAAAGTGAGGCAAAATGGTTCTGACTTGTTGAAAATGAAAAATGCTCTATAGGAAATGAGAGCACGGTGCAGAGAAGGAGTGCCCAGTGATTTCGAGTGCCTCTTTTCCCGAGATGACTAACTTCATCGAGAATTGAAGGTATGATGCAAGATTTTCTACTATTCAAAATTATTCTAGGTGAATTGTGATTCTGCAAATTTGATTGTGAGTATTAGTAAATAGAGCTAAAAATCCAACATCCGTTCTTCGTTCGTGTGTCTCGAGAAGTATGTTTTCAGCCACGAAATGGATGGTATTTGCAGTACCCATAATCGTACCGCGATCATGCATTCGAGTAGACAGCGACGAACGATAGCCCGCTGCCTGGATATATTTAACGCACGCGGCTCGTATTACGCGCGTATCTTACATGCTGAAAATAGACTGAGTTCTTCGCCGTTGGACTCTGGTCTCTAGGGAAGAGTGTACCAAGTCGAGAGATATATCTTTGCCATAGAGAGTCCGTCAATAATGAGTTCTTGTCGAAAGAAAGAGAGGAAAGAGTTCGATTTGTTCCCTTTCAATAAAATTGACAGGTCAAGTGTCCACTTATCAGGCTTGTAACTTTCTCTCTTTCTTTGTCGTCGCAACGAGTGAGGAAGGTTGTTTGAGAGCGCTCATTCAAGTTTATCTAAGAATAGAATGGAAAAAAGCGAATATTTTCGATGATTTCGATTGAAATTTGTAATTTGAGAAACCGTGCCGGTAGTAGATTGTGTTTCGATTATTTCTTGCAGCATAATTGCGTTTCGTTTACCGATCGCGTGCAGAGGAATTCGCGGGAAATGAAGAGGAAGAAGAACAGCCAGGATCAGAGGGAGCACACGTAATGTTAAGCTTAGCTGGTTGAAAACGGGTCAAATATACTGCACGATTGACGCATTTGGTCCCCTTCAACCAGCTGTAGTTGACATTAGTCTTCAGCTCCATCCAAGTTTCGTCTTTGCAGTCGAGACGACCCCAAACGCTTATCGGATTCTGTGCAAGTTGGATAATTTACTTAACAATTGTTTACATTTAAGAATGCGACATTATGTAACACTGTATAAGAAATTTTAGATTAAAAGCGACCACGTCGAATAAAAATTGTTCCCAATTGCTTAAAGTCCTCAATACCGGAAAAAAGTTCGATCCGAAAAATGCATCATTTCCAGAAAAATGCATTTTTTATAGGAAATTAAGATATAAAATCGTCGGTTAAAGATGAAAGAACAACAAGAATTTGAAAAAATCTTTGGGTGTGTTTGATATTTTGATTATAGAGGAATTGAAGAGCACGAAACGTCAATCCAAAGCTGTAAGCAATGATTATTTTATTTGATCCATAGCCATAAGTGGAGGATTTGTCTTGCATCGATATTAATGATAGAAAATCGCGTGATGAGAGAAGTTTTAATGTAATGATATTGACAGGTGTGGAAGGAATTTGAATGAATGTTTCAGGGGTTTTCTAAAGCTTAAAGGCTATAAAATCTAGTTCGTTGAATTAGCGGCTCGTCTTTATCAGCAAAGAAACAACGTCGCTCTTTTGTTAGAGATAAAAGATGCATTTGAGAGGTTGCTCGAGAGCTATGACGAGGGCGTTGATGCAGGGTCACATTAAGTGCGCTTGTTCGGGTATGTCGATATGCATCTCACATCTTCAACGGCTTTTGTCAAACTTTAAACTACCCTTTGAGCTAGTCTCATACTTGCCGATTTTCAAGTTCTAAGTACCGTGCTCGTACACGTACTCTGACATTTGACGAACATCTATATTTTTTAATATCTAATGAGACAATTTTACATCGTTTTGACAATTAAGAATAGCTCGTATGATGTTTAAGGAAAAATATAAAGCTCTGTTCCACTTTCAGGTGTATTTAACTTCTTAGGTGAATCAGTGTATAACATATCGATTTACCTGGATGGTAAAATCTACGAGAAAGTGGAGCAGCTTTAAAGAGATTAAGTCAAGATACCTTGGAGAAACTAATTGTAGAGCAGATACTGATCCTGATTAAACCGCACTAAAATTTTCAAGATAGGGCTGAAAACTATCAAAGTAGTTAGTCGGAAAGCAGAAATGATATTTCTGAGAAAGCTCATCAGACTCTTTTAGGTATTTAATGAACATGAAACATGAATTTGAAGAGAGGGTTCCAGTTTCTTCTTCACTTCGTTAAATTTTAATTAAATTCATTCGGTATTATACTTCCTTTTGTAGAGGACTAAATCTTCATATTTTAATTTCGTCCGAACCGTATCTTGACTTTTGTTCTCCAGTGTTTCACTTGAGTGATCACCTTTTATTACTTTACTCAAACCCCTACATTATTACCTTTCATTTGATTCGTCATTTTATTATCAGTCCCAGGCATCAAATTCAAGGGAGTATTAAAGATACTTGCCAAGATAAGTTTTTGTTGAAAGAATCCAATACATCTGTTGGTAAAATCGCGAATATAAGAACAAATTTACTTTCCCCAACTTAACTTTGACAATAATATATATATTTATTCTTTCAAACGGAAAATTTACCTCCATTCCATACAGACGGAGGTGGACAGGCTAATTTTAGTAAAGTAAAGTTGGTGAAACTAAATTTGTTTTTATGGTAATTACCACATACCCTTAACTGTTAGAGCATAAAAGAATAGATAACAGACACGTTTTTCCTGCCACTGACCTCATTCGAAATTGAAACGAAATAGAGTAGACTGTATTGATTACTTAAAATTAGAGAACCTGCTGAATGTCTATTTTCGATGATCATATAGGATCATATTAGGTGTGGGTAATTGTAGTTAGTATAAGTATGCGCCTAGCCGAACTTTCGAGGTCGCGTCACGGTTTCTAAGTTTTAATCGCGTTGTATATTCATAGATCCTCAATATTTCTGTATCACCCAAGTAAATCAGTGTAGATTCGATTTGACCGATCGTTTGTGAATGTACTCCACCTAACCTTGACTGTACCTTCGTGGCTAAGTGCAATTGCGTGACAGGGCACTAGTACCTACTTAGATATTTAGGTAGGTGATAGCCAGCCCGTTGTAGACACACAGGGGTCTTGTATCGAGGAGCCCCGCCTAGCGCGAGAAACCGTTTCCGGTCTAGACACGCGAGCCCGCTTTTGTCGGGTGCACCAGCTTTATAGCAGTTAGATTTACCCAGACAGAATCTATACCGATAAGGGGAAAAGGTAACGTTCAGATAACGGAGATTATTACCGGGTGCAACGAAACAAATGTTTTTTCATTTAAATTCAGGCCGTTTTAGGTTCAATTCATCTGTGAGAAACTATAATAAATAATATATAATAAAGTATTATAAATATATAATAAATAGTGATAAATACTGATCAATTTCTGGGAGTGGATTATGTAACATTTCTCATGTCACGTAATATCGCTTTTATGTTTTACTATTTTTGCGAAAATAAAAGAAAACCGAGTGGGAACATGACAGCATCAGTGAAACTTGGCAAGATGGCAACTGAAAACCAACCAGCGAAGCGCAGTGATCAGAGCAGTTCATGATTCAACGAATTCTCGCAATTTATCTCCAAACCAGGGTAACTATGATTAGAGAAATTCAGTAAATTCAATATTACATCTCTTGCATTATATCTGTAACAGAGTAACCGTGATTAGAGAAGTTCGGAAACTCTGTAAATTAACAATGTGCTCAATTGGATCCACTACACCCTGTGTTTAGTCCAATGTAATAATAAACGAAGAATATTATATAATCAAAATGCGTCAATTTCATTATAATTAGAAATTCTACAGAAAGTGGATATTCGTGCTGTCTCAGTGAAAATTCACTGAAATTATATAGAAGTTTTTCACTGAGAACTCCACACAGAAGCATCGGAATTTATTGAAAGAAAGAGATAAACTTAAAATGCGAAAACCATCTTTGAAAAATTGTTCAGCCTCGCGATTGTTTCAGTAAAGGCACTTCTCGTTAATATTCTATTGCCTATTACTTTTCTATGCAAATTTCACGTCGTTGTATCGCGATCAATTTATATGCGAAGTATGAAACAAGTACGTTCTTGTTATTGCCTTTATTACCCTTCCCGGTTGCTGTCGACAAAATATTGCAGCAATCGATATGCTTAACAAGTTTATTCATTGTTTGACGATGCTTTGTTTAATAACTTACTCCCTAAACAGGAAAAAGTGAAATATTTCGAATATTTTCTCACAAAGTAATGCCATCAGAAATACAGAGTAATTATTATTTTCACTCGTAATTATAGAGAGAATACTGAATGCAAAAAAGTAATTTAATACCGAATAACAATAATTTATACCAGTTGGTAGAAAATTAATATACCAACCACAAACCAATCACAAAACCAATTTTTAATATAGCACATTTTGAAATTTAATTATTCAGCAAAAAATAAGGCTAATCTTTTTAAAACATGTGATATATGAAATTGATTTTATACACATATTTTACGCACGAATAAAAGTTGAGACTGCAATAGAAAATGCGATAGACCGATTACATTTCATTTCACAGTTCTGGCTGGTTCTGGTGTATAAATGTATAAATGAATTCAGTCGTCCTTGCAGCGAGAAGATATCTGCCTGTTCGCATCAAGGATTTAAAAAGAAATGTGAGAACTCTCAAGTGCTCTCGAGTATCGTTGAAGCCACTAGAGGGGCAATGCGATATGATCACTGAGAGCAAATTTCGTTACCATTTGCGGGTGGTAGGAAGGAAGAATCATCGAAATTTATCGGATTACTCTGTTTCTTCGTTGGCAAGTGCCTCAATTGAGTTGAACTAACAAAAATAATTTCTCTAATGCAATATTCTTTCTCCAGAGCTATAAATTCAAATGCATAAAAGTAAATACTAAAGAAAGTGAGGTTTTAAGATCTTGTTTCAATTCTTATAAAATTCTACACTTGCTTTTAATTTTCTTATATTCGACTGCAAAAAAGAGGATAATAATTTTTAATAATCGTGTATTAAAAAGAAGATGACTGAATGAAATTTTTCCCTCACGTTTTCGGATAATTGGGACAATTATTGAGAAAATGCATCGTCTATATAAATTGTGACTTGAAGTGATGATATGTCGATGACTTTAAATGTGTCGATGACTTTAAATGTAGGAAACTTTTGTCTGGGGATCTTGAGCGGATTCGAAACTCAAAATACGAGAGTTGGGAGGATAGGAAGTTCGCGTTTCGCAGTAAGACGTTGACACAGCCGTAGAATACGTAATCTATCCTCCATGGACTTCGCAAGAGCTTCAGTAGGTACTCAACGAAAGTCAATATTTGCTAGCATCATGGAATTTCCGCTACCGCAGCACGGTACGACCGGATACGATATTCGGGAGTGCATATGTAGATACCCGCGTATGCAGTACCACGTACCTGCGATTCCGGCACGTTCGGTACGGATCGCCTTGACGTTGGCGTTGGAAACGAACGCAGACGAAAGTAATACGTTTTCAACGAGTTCGCCTTCTTTTCGTTCAAAATATTCAAATTTGCTGTTCCATCACCAACACTTATCAAGAAAAAAGGAAGGAACAGATAGTAATTCAGTTACGTAATTGCTCGCTTCTTTTTCCTCTCACTTCTATAATTGAATTTTTTCATCAAGGGATTAGAAACGTTTTTAGAGGAAAAGTTTAGACAGAGGTATATTACAGGAAGAGATGTGAACTTTCCTTTCCGCAATTAAGCTTTTTCCATCCCCTTTTTTCATTGTCGCTCTTCTTCTTACTATGCACATTTCCAATCTCCTTTTTACGCTACCTCCTGTCTCTGTTTCCTATTTTCTCGTCTTCGTTTTTGCTTTTTTCCAACTTTTTTCTTTAACTTTCCTCCTATCTCACTCTCATTTCTCATATTTTTTGCCCACTACATTTTTATTTCGTTTCCATTTCCTTTCTTCCTTTTGCTTCTTCATTGAGAAAGCATTATATTTGCATACAACGCTTATACTCGGGTTTTTTTAGCATATTAACATGCATACTCTTAATCATATTAATGTGCTTCTTTTGATAAAATGTCCTCTAAAAGTAACATGTTTAAATTTAATATTACTATTCAGCAGTGTCTTTCTTTTCGGACTTGTTATAATTTTTATTCCGTAGAAAACACGTCCTAAAATACTTCTTAAAACATGAATCATTTTTTTAAAAATAGAATTTCCTATTATCTAAAACTATCTCGAATCTACTCAAGCATGCTGTTCAAATGTCCAAAAACTGTTGTTAGTGTCTGTCTGCTAGGAAAAATTTTCCTGATATTTTTATCAGGAAAATATGAATCCTCCACTATAAATCCTGAAAGTTTATGATATTTATATGGAAATAAGTTTGTGAATGTCAGAAAAAACTGAAAAATAGTGTTTTACACTATTGGAGACATTCTTTCAGCTTGAGTCTATTTGCTGGAATATTTTATAAGTAATAATACATCTAAAACTATTTTAACTCCATAATTAACTTCAAATACTTGCAATTAAAATTTCAGAGTTAAAATTAAACCTGTTTAAAACCCGATTTATTCATATACGAGTTTTATAAATTAAAAGTCCTTTCCTCTTCGATATAAAATATTCCAATCTGATAAGCGACGTACTTTTATTTGAAATTTAAAATATTGTCACTATAAAAGCTTATTGTGAGTACGCAGACGCACACAATACACAAATGGTCTAAAAACGTATGATACGAATACGAATACTGGTACGAATATTCGTGTAGACCAGCAACGTTTATTATACAAGAGGACCAGAGCTGAGCGCATATAAATTCGCGCGCTTACAATTTTAGCGCTCGCTACGAAGATAATATCGTTGCAGCAGCCGGCATTGCAAATGTGAAACCACACCGAGTGGTTATATACGGTTAGATGGGTTGTGGGTCTACACAGACAGATGAACAGAGACGTTCTTTTGACGTAGTTACGGTTAAGGTGGAATAGTTTTAAGAGATATGAGGCATGTAAAGCGCAAATGGCCCATCTCAAACCATACTTTCTAGTCTTCCATCGAGGATGAGCACACTTCACAAAGACGTATATTTTTCTCTAGATAAAGTTGAACTAGACAATTTTCGCCCAACGACGGGCCACAAGAAAATTTCCAAGAATTTTTCGCTTGTTTAATCACATTACCTGACATTACAGTAAATTTAAGGTGTATTTCCGGACCATTTCCCAGTTTTTCTCTGGATAGACGAAAATTTGAAATAAACAAACTTGATGAATAAAATACGAAACAGGACTGACACATCTTTTTTAGATTGACGTGTCATAGGGTGGAATTGTCAATTAATTTTTCACGGCTTAGTGTGCCAATTAACGTTCCAAACGATATTACAGACTAAAAGTTGATACAGGGAGCTAAACGTCAATTACTGGTTGTAATGTTCCAAAGTCAATCGCTCTATTAGTCTATTATGTTGGGCATGAGTTGGTGGGGAAGGGACACCCGGGGCGAAAATCTTCAGCGTAATTTGATCTAATGAGTGGCATGTTGTGAACACCACAGCTTTAACTTTTCCTTCCCTCGCCGCAATGAAGGATTTAATCCGTTTTAAGCATTTCACTCTGCTGTGGTCCGTAAAGTAGCTCATATCCAATTATTTTCCCAATTAAATATTTATAATACAAGCGTTAAAAAGTAATTAATAATTATTTCTTAATATCTTTCATTTAGTAAACAAGATTAAACGCGCGCTCTGCGCGAGCATTTACCTTTTTTTTTAAATGTTATAATTTATGATATTTTACTTCTTATTTCCTAACAGATGTAATTAAGATTTTTTTTTAATTTCGACGTACCGACACGTGCGCGTGTTGTCTGATGTTGCTCAATCGCCACCGAAACAGGAACTCACTCTCACAACACAGAAATATCACTTCCGCTTTTTTATTTTTCCGACTTATAACTTATAATGAATCGCGAGCCCGGTACGAATTAAACAGAAGTCTTACTTTGGCTTTTATACGACTTCTCTGCTCGAGAGTCAAAACTCAACTGAAACTAAATAAATAAGGTATATTATATGCCCGATAAACATTATAGGTAAGAGCAGATACGAAAATCCTAGAAGTAATAAAACCCTCCCACGGCAGGTAAACACTTTCCAATTTAATAACTTGGGCGAGATTGATTCAACCTTGAATTGAAAATAAGATTTGAATAAATTTCCCAGAAGTGAAAGAAAATGATAAAATATAAACAGACCTCCTGATCCAAAACAATGACCGCGTGGGAAAAGGTAAGGGCAAATACGAAAATCCTAGAAGTATTAAAAATAAAATAAGTATTAATAATAAAACCCTCCCACGACTGGCAAACACTTTCCAATTTAATAATTCCGGGAAATTAATTCTGCCCAAAAATAAGACTTGAATAAATTTCCCAGCAATGAAAGAAAATGATAAAATATAAATTACTGAGAATCAAATTCAAATGAGCACGCGGAATTTCCGACCGACATGTATCGATTGTCGAAAATCATAATCGATACTTGTACGACTAATCAGGAGAGCGAAATAGGCGTTACGATTTTTCGACATCGACTCAATACTCTTTTTAGAATAGACTAATGAACAATTAACATCGTATAGCAAAATAAATATGTTTGCATAAAAAATAAGGAGCTTGAAAAGATGTAGAAATGCTTTTGTTTTGTCATAAAGGACTAGTCCGCCTCGACATAGTGGGTATTAATTATAATAAGGTGGATGGGATGCTGGAATTCTCATCTCATAAATCGCTGCTTATCTCCTGGAACGCGATTCGCGTAACCCATTATCATGCTAATTCATGATTACCTGTCTTCTCTGCAACCCTGCACTTCCCCTCATATACGCGAACCCAACCCCAGGTTTCGTTAAATTGGAATTGACGCTAGCAAGAGATCCGGTCCACGGCGATATACCGACCACTAATTTGGAATTATCTCGAATACAATGTGCAAACAAGCTGCCCCGTCCGAACTATGGATAGGGACAGAGAGCCCATTCGCCTTATAAAAACAGAACGAATTTTCTAAACTAACTAATAAAAAAGCCATTATCCAAGAGGAATTAAAATTCAACTCCTAAAAATAAAAAGAATATTTTCATCTGTCAACTTAGTTTCTTATAAAATTTCTCTCTGGAGAAAATATCTTTATTTGAAGCTAAATTTCTTATCTCCCAATTTCTTCCGAACCCGGCTTCTAAATATTACACTACCTACTTTACTTAGCTCAATTGTTGGGTATCGAGTACCCTTTCTCTATTCTGGCTCGAGGCGTCGATGTAGGAAAACGAAACAATACCATTTGGTGGGTTCAGCTTGATGACGCTGAGGGTATTCAAGAAACGCTAGAGGAATAAATATGTCAGTGGAAGATGCGGTTAGATAGTTTCCAGAAATAAGAAAATATTTTACTGGAACCCATCTGGATCTGGAACGGGTGATATATGAAACTGATTTAAATTTCGCGACTGTCCCCGGAAGCTACAATCTGACGAAACGAGCCTGAAAATGTAATATTATTCGAATGCAAACAAGGTTTAGGATATATGGAAAGAGTATGCTCTGTATCTAAACTTTACAGCGCCCTGGATCTATGGATTCTAAAATGTAATTGAAGATTACACTTTGCATACTTTACTTCTTGATAGTTATAAATTTCCAAGGACTTGAAGTTAAGCTTAAACTAAACATTCCCTGATTATTTAGAGTCCTCATATTATAAACGATGCAAATAACGTCGTTTTTTTTTTTAAATTTTACTCTGAAAATACGTTTTATTTGCTTGTAAAATTTAAACGTTTAATCTGGCAATTAAATGGAACAATGTCGTAGATAGTGAATTGAGAAAGGTCGACGTTGGGAAAGCAAAGAGTCAAGTAGAGGAGTATGAAGTTTAAACGAGGGCTACATTCTCGGCAATGGTAGTACAACTGTGCTTCCGGTCAGCGAATAGCACAATGGCTGTCCGGAACATGGAATCCATCCTCCTCCTCCTCCTTTCTCTAGCTATAATTTAGATCTGCTTTGCATATAAAAAGCAACAATGGGGTAAGGTTCGTGCAGTCGGGGCGAAAATTTGATTTGTCGTTTCGCTTGCTGTGGCCGAGCTGCACTTTTTGTGGCCCTCTACTATTCTCATCTGAATTCATCCTCCGCTATCCGATAATTCGCCTACTCTCCTATAAATACCTATCTTTATGCGGATGCTGGCATATGTTAGTATGCCAACATTACTCTCCATCTTTGGTACATTGGGAACATTTATGCTCGCATTTATGCAAGTGAGACTACCTCTACAATTATTTTTATAATCCTCTAAAAAGGTGAATATCAACGGTCCTTATTTCATACTACTACTAATTGTAATCGGATTTTAAAAAAAAGTTAAAACAGATGTAATTGTGCAGGTGGACCACAGAGGCATGTCGATATTGTCGACATTTGATGTTAAATTATTCAGCTCATGTGCTAGTTTGAGTAAGTGAAGTTGGACAGTTAAATTTGAACGGGCCCTGTTACACAGTTTCACTGGTCGACATCATCAACTGTAAGCACTTGTCCATTGGATAATTTTCAATCCTCAACTGCTACGGAAGGATTACAGGCTTGTACTTCAACCGAAACACGATCTTTAATAGTAAGTCTCCGCAAAGTGACCACACTGGAATTAATTGACACATTGTAATTTCCTCTAACAACCCAACTACTCACTAATCGTTCGCAATCAATCCTCTTGATTAATTGCAGTTGATCCTTTATACTCTCTGACACGAGTAATAGCCGTCAAAGCAGGGACAGAATTTTTCCAACAAATGTGCTCGTCATTGAATATATTTTCTCTGTAAAATATTTTCTCTACACCCTTCAATAGTGACGCTCTTATCTGGATCAAATTCTGTTTTACAATTTATCTGATACACTCAGTACATACAGTCATGAAGATTTTATCATGAAAATTTAGTTCCAATGTTTCCCGTGTCGGTTTTACTTCTAATAATCCCGCAAATTAAGTAAAAATGTGTCAAACAATTCGTTAGAAATCCTTAAAATTCTTGAAAAAATTCTTGCGTCTCTAAATTTACACTCGCTCGCGAATTCATTCGTTTATTTGCATCGTTTTGATACTTTGGCATTTACTCTGATATCAAAGAAAAAAAATACAAATGTCACTTGATTATGAAAGAAATTGGTTTATGAAGGTTAAAATAAAAAAAAAACTCCAAAAGAAAGTCATCGTTTGACGAAAAACACATTGGCAATAACGTTTCAATAGACGGATTCTATTGGAATGTAACCTTTTCCAAATAAAAAGCTCAACCTTTGACACGGAAAGGTCACTGGAACGGTCTGTCCCAACTTATTGCCTGCAAACGATACATTTCAATGTTTCACCTTGGGGAATTTGTATTACGGAAAGAGGGGAAAATACAGACATAGAAAAGAGAGAAAAGAGTCCATCAGGATGACGGAGACTGTTATACGAATAGCCAGGGACTCTGTGGTATATCGACGGACGATCAATTTTACGAGCACGTATCATCGTACAGTACGTCTCCCTACTTTGGCTTTTCACTGTACTCCATTTTTCTCTCCTCGGTTCCGTTTCACTGCATTGGTTTTCAAGAAAAAAAAGCATCACGTAAAATTCTAAGCGGAGGGTGTTACCGACTTCATCATTCGAATATCTCAGATCACTCTATTTCCAAGAAAAAGAAGCCTAAGAGGTATTTCAACGATAGATTCCGAATCATTAACATTTTTCTATAAGGATAGATGATTTGGCGCCTTTTTCCCTATAAATCTCATTTTCAATAAAATAATAATCAATCAATAGGAATCGTCCTTATATTCCGTAAGGCTTTTAGGGTTCAAAGCAGGGTTCAAGAGAACCTGTTACATTCTGTTACGATGGGGGAGAGGTGGTATTTCCAGAAATGTTCCGTAAAAGTTAGGCATCTGAATTCTCTAAAATCGCTGGAAATCTTTGAAATCCTTCGAGAATCTATAAAATGCCTTAAATTTTGTGATATTATAGAAAATTTTTTTGAATCATCAAAGTGTTACGAAAATCAATTAAAATGTTTTAAAAGATTTTGAAATATAATGATATATTTATGGCCTATTGTTACGGCAGCATTAGAGAGGAGGAGAGAGGATCCCAGAATTGTAAAAACAAAGTAACGTAATGAACGAACGACCTCAACTATCTAATTACATAAAAAATACGTCTACATAAAAAAAGTTAGAGATTTCTGTTGACACATTTTACAGATTTTATAACTCATAAACAAAGAGTTAAAGCGTATTAAGGGAAAAAAGAGAATAAGAGAAAGGGTGAGTAAAGGGGGTTAAAAGAGCATATACTCGGTGTAAAAGAGTCATAAAAATAAATACGAAGCGAGTGGAAGAGTTAGCCTACAAATGCCCAACCGTAGCTGTCCGTTACTACTGTTCTTGCCACAAGAAATCGTTTTTGGTGAACCTTTAGGTTGGTGGTAGACAACCTTATACACCTATAACTAGTTGGCCACAGGCATACTCTGCAGTTCTGTAGAGACACGTTAGCTACGCTAATTACTCCGATTTAGGGTAATGTTCTTTTTACTACAAAGCTTCAGCGTTCTCGCTTCTCTGTGCCAAAGTTGCTAGGGGAAGAACGAGCGCAGGGCAAAAATAAGAGTAAAAGTATCGAATGGATTTTTGTAGCTAGATAAGCTACATTTTCTGCTCTGAGGCGATAAAAAAAACCATGTAAAGAGAACATGTGAGAATAACATTGGTAATACTAGTATATCTGGATTCCAGTATCGTTGTCATAATAAATGTCTAAAGTAATACTATTTGAGAAATAATTACACTTCAAAGTACCAATAAATTACATATTATTGGTGTACACAACATTATTCCATTTACATATATTAAAATATCTCAAGTAATAAATTGCTGAAGAAGAAAGTATATACGCATCGTGGGAGAATATGGTACACAAGATAACGAGATATCTTGAGGACTTATTTATATATCAATAAATTTTTACCTCTACCTCTACAAAAATACTGAAAAAATCTTATCTGCAGAAAGACGTTTCCTTAAGAATACTGAAAGTACTATTTTCCGCGAAGATCTTGATGTCTAAGCGTATCTTACTTCTTGGAAAGTTTTATGTACCATATCACAATCCTTTGGAATCTCTTAAAGGATTTTATACATTTTCAGGTAACTGGGACATACTTTCATACTTTATCTCTCAACTATGGTTATATGAATGGAAATTTTAAGGCATATTAGGTTTGGCACTTTAAAGATTTCTTTTAATTTAAAGTTGTTTACTGTAATATTTTCGTAAGAATATTCACTGGAATAGGATCCTAGAGAGTCAAACTATTTAGATGAATATATGAACCATACTTTCTGCACATTATTTATTAATATATAATTAATAATTAATTACAGTTAAAATTACACAAACAACTGATCATGGACACTTTACTACCATGTTTGAATGTGCGTGGAGTAATTAATTATTAATTAAATAATAACAAATGACAAATTCTTAAAAACCGCTAAGCCCCTTCACTTTTAAAGAAATGAGTAACATCAAAAAGCATTTAGACTTTTAAAACTGTATACTTATTTTTATACTTTCTCAACAACATCCATTCCTGAAGCGTCTCTTTAAAACAAAAAAGTTGCTGTAACTCTCCCATATCAGCCTCAAAAAAAGGAAACAAATAAAACTTGATTCTGCAAAGCTCTACCGAAGGAAACTCCTAAGGGCTCCAACAAAAGGGAAAAGTGCTGAAGAAAGTGAAAGGGGAAGGACCCGATTCGCGAGATTTGATATCTCAAAAAACAGGCGTGGGGTTGCCTATAGTGCCGAAACCTCGGGTTCATTGGCATGATTCCTGGGAAGAAGCGAACGCATTTCTAATATGCGTCCGCCCGGTGGAGTGTGTCGGTCCTTCTTGCTCCAGAGATCGGGACTATCCAGCCCTCTGCTTTTCGAGCCGAGCCGGAGGCTCCTCTTTTTGCCCAGTCCGCACACACTGGGATCAATAATGCACCAACCACTCGCTGCTCCCATCCCTCTCCTTCCTTCCTTCTCTTTCCTCTTGAAAACCGTACCAGCACTGCCAGCGCAACCCCCTCACACCACCCCCGTCGCAGCCACCCCTGGCGCTATCCCTACCCTGCGGATTTTAACTCCCCCACCCCTTATCGCGCCCTAAACCCACCAACACGCCATACACCCCCTACCACCCTCCACAACCGTCTCCCTTGCATTTGCGAACCACCCGGTCGGTACGGCAGACTTCTCGCACATCTCTCTCTCTCTCATACGAGTTCTTGCAAACTTGAAGCCCCAACGTTCGAATAGGCACCCTTTTCACCCCCCCCCCCCTCCCTCCCACTGATAACCAGATCCTCCGCGTTCGCAAGTCTCTCCTTTCGACTCCTAGGACCTCGTGCCAAGATAAAATCTCCGTCTCGCTCTCGTATTGAAAAGCGTTTAAAGATTGTCTATTCTACCCCCTTTCTACCCTCGCTTAGTCTTCTTTCTCTAGTCTCCCTCTTTCTCACACTGCCGGCGTCCTTTCTTCGACTCTCGGATCCGGGGAATCCCCTTCTCCAACAGGCGAGGCGTCCCGTAGCTCGTTCGCTGCTGCCGTCGCACGTCCCCGACTCCTTTACCCCTTCCTCAACAACCCTTAAAATTACTCACCTGCCTTTGTCTTTTCTCTCCCTTTTCATTACACAGTGTCTCGATTTTCTTCGGGTGTTCTTCATTTTGCGGTTGTTTACTTTCCTGGGTAAATGCGGGAGCTTTTCTCAGCTAAAATTTTCATGTGATTGAGATATTTAATGAGTAAAGAACTGAATGTGAGAATCAGTTCCATTCATTTGATAGTTGAGCGACGCAAACATTTGGAAAGTTGTGAATGATGAAATATCGAAATCTACGCATGTAGCTTTAGGGCCATTTGTTCATCTTCAATGTTTAACAAGGAAGAATTTTTTAGGGTAAAAATAATGTTTAACATTTAACGGCACTCTATTCATAGTAGATAAACATTAACCGGTTCGCATACCCATTGGAAAAAGTCCCTACTGGTAAAGAGGGGCCATTCCAGTATTACGTAACACACTTTGGGGGGTGGGGGTCTTCCAAATGTTACTGTGCGTTACATGAGGAGGGAGGATATTCAAAGTCAATGTTATGTAACCTTCCCTGTTACAAAATTGCGAGAATTTGTTCAGATAGTTTTTGTAACGAGAAACAAAGAATAAATTTAATTAAAATTAATTACAGCTAAGGGTTGCATTGTATTGGACTTATGCCTGAGAGACTCATTGTAGTAGGAGGAAGCAATCGGAATTCAATTCACCTGCAACGACCATTATGCGGACTAAAGGTTTATCAGTGTCGCTTGCGCGCTAATAGATTTCTTTAAAATTGGAAGTTAATGGTCCTCAAAATAATTAACACATACAGACGCACCCCCGGACAATTTCTTAGAACTCTTTTTATATTTTTACAAATATAAAAAAGCAAAAATTGAAAAAAGAAAGAGAGAAATCTATGTCAGAGGGTCACGTATATGTCTGCAAAAGTTAACTATGGTTATATCGTATATTTACACCTATGGTGTGAATTGTGTGGACATGCAAAAGTGACGTTAAGGGGTAAGGCCATCTTGAGCGACCAAAAACAAAGGACAAGTTTGGGAATTTTTTTCAGGAGAATGGTGAAAGCTATCGAATTTTCCTTTGCAGTTCTTAATTAAGTGTATTTCAAACTACAAAAAAATATTTTTTTAAAATTTTTTGATACAAAAATGGCCGCTCTAGCATCCAGGTTGTAAGGCGAATTTTTTGAAAATATATACCATAAAGTAGTGAACCACGTAGGGGATTTTGAAAATACTAATTTTTGGAAAAATTATAAGCATATGAGCAAAAAGTTCATTTTTTACGTGAAAATTTCATATTGAATTGTTTATA
>JAUEJJ010000047.1:7083797-7094735 GCA_032164275.1 Synergus coniferae | reverse complement strand
TAGGGGGTTTGAAAAAGTATTTAAGCCAAAAAAAAAATCGATTTTTTGAAATTTCCAGGGTGGCCTTACCCCTTAAGTTCGTTCCTAATATAGATCAATATAGTACACGATATAGTTGGTATAAACCACATCTAACGTTATGAAACTTGATGAAATATGTAAAAGAAATGCTTTTCACTAATTTTTTTATTTAACAGTCGCAACATAAAGTGAAACAGGAGGCAGAGAGAATAGAAGGACAAAGTCGTGTTGACGTTTCGTTTTCTGTGCTCTTTTTCCTAGAGTAAAGTACGGCAGGCATTTGAATTAAATCAGTGATCGCGTCACCGTCGCTCATAACGACGTTCTTTTAATTAATAAAATAGGGAACTCAGTCTCTTGTTCGATACAAGCAATCGCTTTTATGCTCGGATTAATCCGAAACTGATGTGAGCCGTAATGACAAATAAACTCAAATTACACTTTTTTGAAGAGAGAAAAATTATTCTTCAGCAAAAACTCAAACAAAGGAGTTTTGAAAGTACGAACTTTAAATCAGGAAACTCTACTTTTAAATCAGGTGACCTAGATTTCAGTGAAACGGGTTTTGAAAAGTGCATCAATTAGTAGCGAAAAATTTCTTGAAAACATAAGTGGTATTTCTAAGATGCATGAAAACAGGTCAACACGACTGATCAATAATTTTCTTATTCAAAACAGGGGCAAGACTCTGACGCCTTGTTAAGTGTTCATATTTTCAGAAGAATGATGGATCGAACAATTTCTCTTTTTGCTTTCCATACTAAAATGTGCAATTTGTAAAGAGCGTGACAGGAACAGGAGTGTGAATTTGATTCATGAAGAACCCTCATCTCGTTGAGCGTGCACTTACTTTTACTTTTTAGGAGGCTTGTTATACGATCTGTAGGAGGTACCTCTAACCTGCTGCTTTAATTGACGCGTTGGAGCAGAACCATCGTTGAATTTACGATGGCGCGAGAGTTGCAGGGCGAATTAATCCTACAGTGATATCTCTTGTTGTTGCGAAAAGCCTCTTGAAACGAAGAACCATCCAACGAGTACGAGGAGAAAGAGGCAGAGGAGGTTGGTTGCAAAATACATAATCTCTCGCTATCTCTCTTACCTCATCCCTGCGAATGAGATAAAGTGATAGGGATACCAACCGCCTCTGATTCTTCGACCCGTCTCGTCGGGTGCTCGAGTTCTCTCGAATTTACGGTCAATGATTCGAGCCAGGCACACCCGTGCACTCGATTCCTCTTTTCACTCCTTCTTGTTCCATGGGGTATTCCATAGAAAGTATTTTATTACGAAAATCATAAATTTCGAATTTCATTTTGTTCAATTTCGAAAGCTTTTGTAATCAAAAATAACATTAGAGATCATCCATTTATTACTAAACGCTTTTTTGGACGATTTTTGGACCCTGCGTTCCCCTTGTTAAAAAATAAGAAAAGTAAGGAAATAGGGGAAAAGCTTATTTGAAAAGCAATATTTGAAGAAAATGGCCAATAATTGGGAGGGTGAAGGGGAAGGTAAACCACTGTACCGATTGCCCTATTTAGAAATCCCCTAATTTCGAGAAACGTAAGTGCCTTTTCCGTAGAATACACATCGCCTTGATCTATGTGGGAAGGAAGTACATAGTTCAGAGTGCCTAAAGTTTCATGGATCTAGGAGGAGAGACGAGAAATGCACGCATTTCTAACTTTGTATAGAATACATTTCCTTCACGTTGTATTTTCTCTTGTCATCATGGTCTTTTATGTTTCCTCCGCTTTCTGTCTTAAGCAACGCTAAGTATAATAAATCATGTCTGCTAGCAACAAAGACAGAGTTAAAAAAATGATTGTGAGTTGCTTCAAATTGTCATGTTTAAAAAAATGAAAGAGATATATCATAAACTATTTTAAGTTCACTTAGATGAGAATTAGAATAAAAAGCCATGAACTTTTTATTCTAATCTGTCCACCCCGTAGGGGGTGGCCAGAAGAGGAACATGTCGTTGCTATGGAGGCATTGGCACTGCAGGCTGGTGAAGACCAATTTCATGGCCGGCACGAACTTCAGTCTCCGGCGATTCTATGTGGGTAATTCAAAGAGTTCAAATTCTGGCTCGTGTTCAAATCGCCTCTTCCTTTAGCTTGGAAACACGTGTACAACGTAACGTGATTGTCGTCTCGATTTCTGGCATTAGACACGAAAATGTCTCTTACCCTCTTGCAGAATTCGAATTTACAGAATGGCACTGACATTCGACAGGACATTAAAGCGCATGCATGGAATGTGATTGCTGTTAAATGAGGAAGCAACAAAACCATGAACCCAGATAAGGAGACCTAGATTGGTCCCTCTGAAAATGCCATCACTAACGACATTATACGGACTATTAGTTTTGGGTTGAACAGCGCCGAAAAAAGGCGTCTCTATCCCGGCTTGTACTGCGCGAAACTTCGATTACATGTAAACGCAATTAACTCGCAACGCGCCAAACTGGGTCAAACGTAACGCCTGCATCGTATATTATGGCGTAGGCAAGAACCCGATACTTAGAGAACCTCCTTGTTTTATCCGGAAAACAGCTAACGATTTTCAAATTCCGGAAATGTCGTTTCACTTCAAACCTTCGTTAATCATCCAACTTTTAATGAGGATGGATATCCGGCATTCCTCATTATAGCTCGAACTAATGAAATTGTTATAACTTTAAATTTATATCTTTAAAAATTGTAATTTTATCTTGATTCACTCAAAAGATTACAAACAATGTAATTTGGCGATTTTTCAGTAGTCCATTAGTAAATTTCAAATCAAATTGAAGGAATACTTTAAACTTTATAACAAGAATTAGGAAAATAGTTCAAGAAATAAAAAAAAGTTTTCAACTCCGGAAGATTAATTACGATTCAAACTTTGGAGAGAAAAGCATATTCAACAAGGAAGGTTCATAAAGCAAAGTTTGCCTGTTCTGTATTTTGGATAATTACGATGGGCGTAAGGAAAACAACGAAAACAAAATTCTAAAAGAAAGAGAAATACAGTTGAAGCAAAAGCTGATTCCTGCTGGTGCAGACAGCGCTGTCCTCCACTTTGTTCGCACTTTGAGCTATTTTAATAGCTGAAATAATGATTGAACATTACGGTAACGGTATTTTAACTTTCCCCGCCATGGTATGGCTGAAGGTAGCTGTTAGAGATGAGAAAAGTTGAAATGGGAAATGGAATTGGATGCATAACCGGCTGAGCGAGAAACGAAGCAAAACCTCGGCCGCTAGTCTTGTCTGACTTACTCTTTCTATCTTATCTAACCTCTTATTCTGGCTTACTCGATTTTATATCTAGATGTTTTCATTCCTTAGATTATAATTACGTACTAAATTGCAAAAAAAATACTCACTGAATCCATGAGAGTGATTCTTTTTAAGCTGAACTTACCTGAAACAAAAAGAGAGAAAAAAAATGTAAAAACGTTGCAGCGTTTCTATTTGATTTTAGGATAAGAAAATCCAGTTATTTTTTCTACTAGGAATTTCCTCAATGTCGTTAAATTTACATAGTAATCAGAATCACCACATATACCATTACATTATCTGCCTATATAGATCATTATAATCAGCGAAACTCTTATTAACCTCTGCTGCGTAGGTCATTACAGAACTAATGGGTAAATGCTGCAATAACCCGATAGCATCATTGTCAACACAGAGGCTAGAGTCTTCTATAGATATGTTACAGGTAATATGTGCTGACCAGTGTACACATTGTTTTCATTACCTTACTTGCAGCAGATATACAAATATAAACCAAAGCTCAAATAAATTTACCTATTCTATATATCAATAAATTTCAAATTAACTGGTAGAAATCTATTTGTGAATCTAAACATATATCTCAAATAATCAATACTACGTATGGATTCGTTGCCCTCGTGGTCGAAATTACCTTCACTCCAGTTATATTTCACTTCATGATATGTATATAAAAGTTGGCAACATTTGGTGGATTGTTGGCACATTTTCGTGCATCACTGACATTAGGGAGTAGATATTCGATGCGACGAAGTATGAATCTGTCGGTGCGATTAAACTGCGGGTTTGTAGTGTCAGGTGAACACAAAGAGGGAAGCTGTAGAGTGGGAGGCTTTAGGGCGGTTTGGATGTCACTGCATAACGGCAGCCATTAAGATAACGTGGTCGGGGTGATTAGCTAGGCTAATTACCGCGAGACGAAGCCGTGTCTGTACCTACATCCTACATTCGCTAGCAAACAACAGTCTCCATCATATCCAAGATCTTCCAACCGGGTCCTTAATTCAAGGATCATCTCCAATTTCAGCATCGATTTCCTCTCAAATGTGGAGACCATGCCGATGGTCTCTACTAGTCTGCTCTAAAGCATATCTGCTTATTATGCTTTTCTCCCTCTGCTATTTCCTAACATCCTTGTCTCCACTGCATCTATACTAATTAAGATCTGCCAATTATTTGCTGGAAATGTACAAGAGAGACGCTGCACCCATTCTCCTCTAATGGCCAATTCCATGCTAGGTATAAATTCTATCTCGATTCCTATTGAGTTCAATTACCCTATTCTTGAGCTATCTATATAAGCTACCACCAGCTTATAAGCTAAGAGTTGCATAAACTCTCATCCCTTGACACTCTCGCAGTTCCGTAAATAACACAGCTGAGGAATCACTTATTACTTAAAAGACTTACTTATTACTTAAACAAACATAATTCAGATGTGTGCCAAATTTAGAAATAATTTCGCGAACGGGTAGAGAAAGGAAACATTCTAAACTAGAACAATTTTACTTTTGGAAGCATGCAAGTTTCAAGTTGCAATTGCTTCCATTCCTTCCGATTCTGTATTCCAATATGCTATGGAATTACAATATTTGAAGTTTCTTTCCCAACTACTACACTCTGTGCAAAGAATATTACCCTAAAAGCATTGAGAAATTATATGTCTAAGAAAAAGTTATATTTAAAAAAATCTTTATTTCAGAAAGTTTCATCGCTATTTCTTCAATGTTCGATTCATGGAATTAATTGATTTCCCTGAATTATTAAGAGTAATGGTACGTTATTGAGTTAAAGAAGAAAGTTTTCCGTAATTAAAACTTCTTAATGTTTATCTCAGTTTCACTCATCTAAAGTGTATCCATCGTGGAAACAACTTTTATCGATTCCAGGTTTTTTTTTTTCTATAACTTGTCGAAACGACACGATTGAAGTACTAAAATAAGTCGTGCAGTTGATTTCCCAAGATGAAACCAACTCTCTGACTTTTCTGATATTTCCGAGGATAGTCCATTAAATCCGACTTGTTATTTTTTTTTTAATTTTCAACTAAACGACTTTTGTATCAAGTAGCTGAGGGTAAAAGAATAAGTGAACTCAGTACATAATTAATTAATGAGTATTTTAGGGGAGAGGGTATTTTTTTCATGCTCTCTACAAGCTTTCCAGATTGTGGAGTGGGAGAGTGTAAAGAGTACTATAAAGTGCACCGTAATTGAAGAGATGAGCGCAAAAGGCATTTGTGATTTAAAAAGATTTCAACATGGGCTGTATTGGAATTCGCATCACGAGTTTCTTACTTTGCGTTTCCTTTATTTGCATTCAAACTGAGGAGTTGCCGTTTAAATCGAAAACCCTCGCTACAAGTAAGTAACCCTTATTTATGTTTGTACATTTCTTTTTTAAATATTCTATCCTTGTCCGTTTTTGTGAAAGAAAATCCAATAACTGTGTAACTTCATATTTTTCGAACGAAGAAAACTTCATGGCTTTGATAACAGGAAACAAAGTAAAGTGTATTCTCGGAATGCAAAGAAAGTGCTCTAACGATTGTATTGTAAAATACTTCAAAAACATGTTTCACAGAGTGAAAAGATGTTGATATAATAAATATTGAATAGCGTGTAATTTAATGGAATTAAAAAGTTATATTATTAAAATTGTACGTTTTGTTTTACTTTTAGTGTCGTGCTCCGGAGGAAAAATTAGAGAAATTAACTACAGTGGAAAATGCTTCGGAGTGATTGGAGACATTTTAAACGTTGAACTAGTTCCTTGTAGGAAAGTTGCATTCAAATGTATTGAACATCGAAACACAGATGTTCGAACTTGATATCAAATTAAAGTTACCACTTTTTTTTCTTGATCATAACTTTATCAGTAGAAAATTATTACTTTGTAACAGAAAATAAATAGTGTTACTTTTTTCATAACAAATGCCAAAGATTGTGCAATGAAACATTCTAGAGATTGCGCCAGTATTTATTTTTATACAAGGACAACGAGCATCATTAAATTGCTGCAGATGTGAATGAATTATCTTTTTATGAAGATCGTAAATTAGAAACTGACAACATATAAACAATGCTCATAGTCATATTTCAACCTCAAAAAGGATTAAGCGCAGTAAATAAATTATTTGCAAATAATTTATTGGAAATTATAATCTAGTAATTTAATTCTATTGCAAATTGCAAATTACAAAGTTCAACGCGTGTTATTGAAATTTGCAGAATATTTCATGATTTTCACGTGAATTACTGTCCTGCTCTGCTAATTATACACTATTAGAATCACCTATAGATATTATCCCCGTGTTGAATATACAAGTTCGCATAAATTAACAGAGATAATTCCATGAACTCTACTGACGTTAATTAAGGCAATGGTTAAGCTAATAATTAACCGATTAGCTTTCAAATGGCCCTAGACCTAAAGCCAACTTTGTTGCGTATCTTGTGTATCAAAAGCTTCGTAATAGAAGATGTTTGATGCAACCTTAAAATGAGTATCGATCTTCTTCGGAAAATTAAGAGTAGATTTCTTTTTTAAAATCAATAATACCCTCCTCTGCGTAATAATTAATATCTGAATATTTTTCTCACTTGATCTTTCTAAAAGTCAATAAGGTAAGTAGAATGATTCATAAATTCATCCGTAATTAAGTAGTTAACAAAATCTCACGTAAAATCTTAAAGAGTTCTCTGCCTCTTCCTTTTTGCAATTAATAGATGCTTGAGAGAATTTCCGATTAGAGAACAAGTTAGTGTCTTTGTTAAAGACGTATTTTATTTTCTTTATCCGATTTAATTAAACCATGAAAGCTTAAGAAATAAGATCTTCGTAAAAAAGTGTTTGGAACGTCAGCTGCCAAAATGAAATATAAAACATCTTAAAACACCTAAGGACGGAAATGCGCTCATATTCGCATTTATACGCGAGATAAGAGATGGTTAGTAGAGAAATTAGCTTCTCGAGTGGAGACGGTGGCAAGAACGTTGAATCTGCATAATCTTGAAGGAACTCGGCACCCGGATGAAAAAAGAGAAACTGCAGCATGGCAAAGGAAGAAGATATAAAGGAGAATGACTAGGAGGTAAAGCGATCGAGAGCCGAGAGACCGAAAAGTCTGATCCACATTCGTCTGGATTATGAAACACCTCCCGCAAAGCTCTAGGACCAGATAAAAGACGATGAGCTGCCTGCGCACGGCTCTCGGGGTTTTGCACCGATCGAAGTATGCATATTCTCTACTCAAATAGCGGCTTAGGATCTTTTCTTAAATATGGGAAGGAACCTCGGCTAATATGAAACATCTAGTTAAATATGCACCGACATGACTTGAAATGTCGAGCTTAAACTTGAAAACTTTTATTCAGAAGTTCAAATATCGCAGAGACAACGTTTGACCACAATGGCAGCTTTTTATGAATTACAAGTTGAATATGAAATTACAAGTTGCCCAATGAAATTAAATATCTAAATATAAAAGTACAAACTTTAAAATAAAATTTAAAAAATGAGTGACAGAAATATATCAAGTTCTCTGGTTGAGAGAAAGTTAAAGAAAGTCATTTCGTGAGTGGAACTAGTGGTGCGATGTACGGATTAGATGAAGTGTCAAGGGGACAGTTCTGGACTGTTTCAGACTGACGTACGAGTATTACCCAGCGGCATAATTGCCTCGTAACTCAAGCAGCCCTCGCTCTCGACTCCTAATAACGATAATACCAGTCTCGGTAACGGGCATTTTTAACTGCCGAGAATTCGGTTAAGCCAAGGTAGTAGGTACCTAGGTACTTGTCTAACTTCTCCCGAAACCCTGTTCGTCTTCTAGTATATTTTTCCCACCTCTTGACCGCAGCAAAGAGTATAACAGTATGTAAAATGTACAAAATATTAAAATTACGGAAAAGATCGACTCCATAAATTATTTTGCTATTTTGAAAGGTGAGAAAAGTTGCAAGGCAGAATTCTTTTTATTGTACATTAAGCTTCAGGGACATCGGTCAAATCTGGAACAAAGACATTTGGACGCAGACTGTGAGGCGCGTCCACATGTCAAGACACATCCGTGGACTATAAAATGGGAAGTAATTGAGAGGGAACACGATCCCTCATTCTTTTCGCAGAGAAACTTCAAGATGTAGGAAAAAGATATTTCTTCGCAAAAAGCGCTGACTTTAGCTTACCGATTGAAGTTGGAAACATAAGAGAGTGAGAGAGAGGGGCGAGGAGAGGAGGGCAATCAGGACCCTCTTTATATAGGGGCCCCCTCTTTATGATAGGGGCCCCCAAGTTCCTGCCATCTGTTTTTTTGTTTTTTTTTTGCTCTTGCTATTTTGTTGGTTTTTATTTATTTGTCAAAATTATAGGGGCCCCATTATCCTAATGTGCCCAGGGCCTCCAAGAGGTTAAAGACCCTGAGGGCAATAGATATATAGCATATGGACCTCGAATGTGGCTGTAAAAAAAGGTCACGTACATAGCACCTGACACTGGTTAACTTTCGTCCTCTCCTAGAGGTTCCAGATCTCTGTCGACACCTTTTGCCTCCTTTGACCCCTTCGGCATCAACAGACATGCTAACTTCGACCTTGTGCAATTTACACATCGTGCCTCTATTCAATCTTATAGCTTTTGCCAACAGTCCTTGTATCTGAATTCTATTTGAATGCATTACGCGCAGGCATCAGAAGGGTTGCAAATACTAACCATGAGTTATTTTCAACAATCGGATCGAGAGGCTGAGCTGCTTCAAAATTGTTGGGAAACTGGTCCAGCTACACAATTTGTCATTTCCTTACTTGCTCTTGGCTCTTTTTGCAAAATATTGCAATACGTGACCTCACTTTCTGATTAAGAATGCACGGAAAAAATGTTGGCCTGCTATTACTGAAAAAACTTCCTACCGTAGATCTAGCTATAAATGTATTATAACGAAATCACTGAAATTCATTCCCTTGTTTGCACTTAACAATTTTTTTTCTGTGTGGAGAAAGTAAACAAAGAAATATCGCTTTTGGAAGTAAAAAATGCTATTGGATGACAACGAAGGTATAACGGGGGTTCTGGGCTGATAAGATTTCCTTCGATACGACGAAAAAAAATGAAAAATAAACATACTTTCATTTTATAGAAAAGTTGAGGATTTTTATGAGTCATCTTTTCCAGGGTATATATAAGTTACAGTAAAGAGACTACCAACTTCCTTTACAAATAATAAAATGAAAATAACTGCAAAGAGAAGGATTTTTAATCATTGCACTAACGTATAATACGATAAAATTGGATCAAACGGAACAAGCATCAAAGACTGGGTATTTTAAATTGGTAGAAAGTGCTTTCACAACTATTTTTTTTTTTTAATATGAACTCAATTTTTCCTTCAAACGACATAGTTAAAGTTCATTACGACCGAAGCTGACTTTCATCTCCAGGGTTTTAGTTTTGGTTTCCTCTTAAAGCAAAGTTTCCTATTGATACTAAGTTTTACTATTCACTATATGCAAGAAAAAATGATGGCAGCATGAAAGAGTCGAATGAAACCGTGATAGGAAAAGAAAATCGGTTCACTGCCTGAAAACACATTGATGCCTTCGTTTTTCGAGGCGCGATGTGCGGACCGGTGAAATTAAAAGTGCACAGAACCGTGAATAGCGAAAGGTCGGAGAGAGACGAAAATCGTCGGCAAGAGAGAAAGAAAGGAAAATAGAAGATAAAGGGAGATTTTGTGTTTGAGAAGTTCAATATATAAGCACTTAAAATCTAGAGCTTCCAAGACAAAGTCTTTGAAGAGTATTAAGACCCTCTCTGTACCTTTAATTAGAAACTCAAATAATCTACCAATTAAAATCGACTTTAATTATTATACAAAATTCGTTTTAATTAATTGAGCAGAACTATGGCTGAAATTTTAAAACGATAAACTAGAGTGGAAACAACGAAGGAGAGCAGAAACAGAGAAAGAGAGAAAGAGTTCAATATCGTCACATAGTACACAGACTGTTCTTCTTATTGTAATGTGTCCTGGCGATTATTGAAAAGCGTGGCAAGAGTTACTTGCCAACGGCGTGGCGCAGCGGGCTTGGCCAAGTTATTGGCTCTGTTTCTTCTAAATCTCATCCAATATCAAAGTTAATATTGCCGGCAACGACTCATTGAACTCTGGCGACGAATGAGAACCATGGCGAAAAATCATACTTCTTCCACCCCTGTTTGGAACTTCTAAAGCAGACTGGTTCAAATGCACAAGCGGTTCCACAGATTTCATCATGGAGGTAGTTTTAACTCTTTGCATGAAAGGTTAGGTCCTTTCTCTAGATTAATTGCATTTTCTCAACTCCGAATTAGATTTTCAAATTCATTCTGCATTTTCAAGCAACTTCCTAGCGCTCTCCGCGAATATTGTAAGAAGTTGGAATTTCCTTCAATAAATGAAACTTGTAATTGAGGACCTGAATACCCGAACAGCTTAAGTTTTGATTCTTAAATTGGCCTTTAAATCTTGAAAGCGGGAAAACTTTATTACCTAGCATTGCACCATGAAATTAAATCGCGAATAATTTTTCCTTACTTTCAAATCTTTTTTTAAGTAGAGTATAAGGTAAGTGTACCTATTTGCGACAGTGCC
>JAUEJJ010000047.1:6945446-6983841 GCA_032164275.1 Synergus coniferae | reverse complement strand
ATATACCCTATTAAGATTATAATACGCCACCTAAAATCAACTGAGAATGAACGCAAAGCAACCTCTCAAGACGATGAAGAAAAGTTAGTTAAATACCTTGGAACTAATAAGTAATTCACAGAAGAAGTGAAAAAATCTCATTTAGTCTAATCAGAAATTAAAAGTTGACCTCTGAGTTCAGGAAAAGTTGTCGAAATCATTCATATTTTTATAAAAAGGAAAGAATAAAGAACAGAAATATTTTCACGCTCTCGAACCTTCTCGAAAATCGCGAATATGCAGATAGAGAATAGAATTCTAGATGGCGAATAGAATACACGATTCCTCGAATGTGAAATTTGTCTTTCATATTGAATAGAGGAGAGTCGATCGTGCCTTGGTAACTAAGATGTGAGTTAAATATAAATATTTTGCTTCTAATAAAGGAAAAGAGCCTTCCTGAATTTATCGAGTCGTAAATATGGTATAAGAATATTATTTTTACCTTGTCGAATATATCAACTATAAACTTTATGAAATTCGACTCGAAACTCGAATAATGATAATAAAGGAGACATTGGATCTTTTTCGGATAAAATGTTACAACAATGGAGTTGAAACATGCTTTTGAATTTTAACGATCCCATATTTTTGGTCATAAAATGCTTCAGAGAACATTTTTATGATTTGTTAAATCCACTATAAATCAAGCATAAATGATAACATAATGCAGTTCTCTAATCTAATAATTATAATAATAACGTAATAAATGTTACAATGTTATAGGTGGTGACTAAAGCAAACGTTGACTCATTCCACTTGATCTTGATATACGTGCGTTCACTCTAGAACGTAAGAACAAGTAGAACAAGTCAAGGTGCAGTCGGGCGATATCTACGAGTAAGAAACCATTTCTACCTCGCGCCTTGTAGCAAAGAGCAAAGATAGGAAGGCTGACATTGACGCATTCTTACATTATTCATTAGTCGATATAAGAACGAATAATTCATTCTCAAACATCGCTAAAATTGTATTTCATTACCATTCAAATTAAATTGTCTTCTCTTGCTAACTTATTGCATTTTTTCACTTTTGTAAGCTCGTTAATGAAAATGTTATACTTTATTCCCTATATAATCCGAATTTAAATCAGTGAAAATAAAAAAGTGTACCAAGTAGAAAAAGAAATATTAAGAAAATTAATGCAATTTTCCCGAACCAAACATTTTCGAATACTGATAATTACGTAACACTGATAAAAACGTAACACTTGTTTAATTATTCAGTGCAGAAATTTCATTCCTTTGAGCTTCTATTTATGAAGTAGTTTTTCAACTCAATAGAATTCTGAGCAATTTACCTCTTTTCAGTTACACCCTATACAGACTTTCTGGGTTTCGAACTTTCTTGAACTCTTTTTACTCCAGATCTCATCTTCAAGAAGAGTATACCAAAAAGAAAGAGGTCGTTAAGTTAACTAATCAGGAGAAGAAGCGAGAACTCTACCCTTCTTAGATTCTTTAAAAAATAAATAAATAAAAACAACTAACAACCAACGTTTAGCTATGAATTTTCCCTACATCATGAATGCTATTAAGTTCGTTATACCTATTCATAAATTTTTCAAATTGTACTCGCCAAAGTAATGGTAACTTTAATCATATTTGAGACTTTCCGAAATGAGCAATTTTAAAGTATAACTGGTAAAGAAGTTACTCTGCGCGGGTTTAATTCCCTAGTTGAATTAAAACTCCCATTAAAAGTTTCATTTAAAGATGCATATGCAGTACTCTGGAATTTGTTTCCGAGGGCTTCGGACGAATATTAACTTCCACTTTTACAACACAGCAATTTCTTTTCATGTGACTTCTCGGAAAATATGACTGTCAGTCAAGAATATCGAAGCTATGAATACGAGTCATGTCGTAACACATGTGCTTTGTAGAGCAAAAGTGCCTGCTTTATTCAAAAAATAAAGTTTTCATTGGTGTTATAAAAGTCATCTCATATCACAGTCCACTGAGAACAAGAGGCAGAGAGGAGCATACATTTATGTACATAGAGCCATTGCCACTAGAAAATACTACCGCTTGCGATGAAGCAGTAACGTTCTATCCTCGTCTGCCGTTATAACTAGTTTAAGATGTTATTTTTCCAAAACTACATTCGCTATTTTACGTAAACTTATACCTACACGGCGAACCAGGAACAGGATAATCGCATCCAGGTGGTTATAACAAAACACGATGCGAGTTTTCTAACCAACGACTTTCAATCGGCTCCAGAAGATTGCTTGTCGCACCCGAGGGTTTACAAGCTTTAAAAAGTCAGAAATTTATAACTCAAAAAAAAATTAAAGAAAAAAATCTATAATGCAGAAAAGCGAGATTTGCAATAAAAAACAATAGATATAAACTTCATTTATGAGAAAGTTCTAAGCTTAGAGATAAAACTGTCATTGCTTATTTTACAGAACTATTATAAAAACTTTTTGTCATTATAAAGCCCTTTTCACATTGTTTTCTCAACTTCCATAATCTGTTTTTTTTTTTTTTTTACTAACGAGAATAATTATTGTAACTAGAAAAAGACACTAATGTAAACTGACGTCGAAAAAGTTTCTCTCGGAGTAAAAAGTTATCTCTCACAGAACAGTATCTCTGGAACTGATTCTCTGCTATATTAACAGTGAAATTCTCATTTGGGCCTAACTTTTTTTATTCACTTTTCTGCAAAGGACTGACGTAATTCTCTTCCACTAAACAGAGATAAAAACATAAATGAATTTAGAACCTAGTCTGGCAGAGTTAATCCAGTTAATCAAATAACTAGAATTGAGAAAACGTATTCAAATTGATTAAAGGAACGTTTGGAGAGACACATTCTTGTTTTTATTACAACCGCCTTCATTAGCACTGGTATCTAGGCAAATTTGTAAAAGAATCGAAATCGATTCGCTTTGCTCCTGGCGACGTGTGTGTTAAATCGTCAGTTTCAAGTAATTATGTTAGTTTTGGTTCGCTCGGACGATTCGTTCCCGACGTATTTGTTTAAACAACGTGTAAAGTCGGTCTAAAGAGATTGAATAGTTGGATGGTGAAACCAGGGGGTAAGAAGGATTTGGAAACCACGTGAAGGGTAGGCAAACGGTCCGAAAACCAAACAAAAGAAAAAAGAAGAAGAGAACCAGAAACAGAAGGGATAGAAAATTAAGCGGAATTAATTAGAATTGGAATTAAAAAAAATTATTCCCCACAGGTGCTACTTTAAATTTCGAGCAGCCTTAATCTCAGAAAACTAACGAAACTTTACACCTTATAAAAAAACTATTTAAAAAACTATAAAGAAACTTAATAACATTACAACTATGTATAGTAGACTATGAACCGTGGTTCGTAACTGCAATAATAGTAAACGTATATCCGCTGGTGCAGTTTCCTTTGATTAAAGCTGCTTCTACCCTTGAAACTCTCGCGTTGAGCTTTAACAATAACCACTAAACGTATAGATAATCAAGAGTGCAAGAGTCTAATAGCAGACACGAAATTCGAGTTTGTAGTCTTAGGTCTCGCGATAAATGAAACACCCTGGAAAGTGGCGTTACGTGAGATGCTGATCAGCTTTCTAGAAACAGTAAAGTCGTAAAAACAAAGAATAGACTCAAAACCAAAGCGTAAGGAAAATTTTTATATGGCTGCACATGGCAGTATGAAAATAAAAATAAAAGTGTAATTTCATAGCCCGAACTTTATACAAAATTCGCTTCTAAATTAAAAAGAAAGGCATTGGATATTCGTGCATTTTCCATATTCTATCAAATTCTCTACTACCCGCGGGTTTCCAGAATTCCGGTCTGCATGGCAATTTCGTTACGAGCACATTGAGAACTTCAGTCGAAAAGTTTAACCACCAGTATGCTTTCCCTGTGCGAGCATAAATTTAATTTGATACTTTATTCAAACGAGCAAACATAATGCTCTTACAATTTGTGCGACTTGCATTACTCAAATTAATATAATTATACGTCGATTTAGGCAAATTATGCCTGATAGAGCTGAACATTCTCTGAAATAATGACAAATAAACTAAAGCAATTCTTTTAGTTAATAAAGAGAAGATAATAGAAATGGTTCAAGTCCCTTGAAGTATTTTTAAATCCCCTGAATTACCCAAACATAATCTAGTTAGAAAAGGCTAATTAGAGATACTGAGCCGCTTTTGGCTGAGTAAATTTTCGTTTTTCTAAGAACAACCACACGAGAAGGTCCCAGAGTGAAAACGCTGATAACAATTTCAGAAAATTGGGCAAATGAAATTACGTGAGGTTTACTTCTAAGAGCAGAGTTTTCAGAAGATGGTGTCTCAGTAAGTACACGTACAATCCAAGAAGCTATTGGCTCCCTACAACCCCTGGTTGGACGGTTACTTTCGTTGAGTCTGCACCAAGGGGAATATCGACCCTGTCAGCAAATATGTTTTATAGCAGGAAGCATCCGGCGATGCAGAGCAGTGTGTGAGATGAAGCGAGATAGCTTGAATCCCATTCGATGGGAAAAGAGACTCAGGGGAAGGCACGAACTACGTAGCACCCACGATAGAGCTAGGTGCAAGGTGGATAAAAGGAGGATGGGTGGGTATTGGATTTGTAATAGACGCCATATATGGGCTATAGGCACATTACTCTTTTTCCCTCCACCCTTTCGAAATCGTTCACCATTTTCTAGGATAAGAACGTTCCGATGACCGGTGTAAAGTCTCCACCATCATGTGGACGAATGCATTATTCGTGTGAGAGCAGAATGGCCTTCTCTCAAATTTCATCTCTGATTGGAAGAACAATTTTCAGTTTCCAATTAAGAATCAGTCGTGAAGAAATCTTTGACTAAAATTGGCTGAAACAATTCTCAATTTGTATTATTAATTCAAGTCCTGAAAGAGGAAGCAATATCTCTTTATTGTGAAAAAGTAAGAAAACAAAAGCTAATGCGCATTAGAAGATCGAAGTCCGGAAATAACGGTTTGTCTATTTTTATTTTCCAATTGCGATATCGATAAAAGAACGAGGAACAATGAAATGTGTCTGTCAAAGAAGACAAAGTTTTTCGTTCACGCGCTTTAAGTTCGAGCGTGCACGTCATTCAGTACAGGGAATTTTGTCCATCAACACTATTAATTCATTCGAGAAGTAGGGAAACAAAAGAAACAGCTGTCAAAGAAGCCTTTTGAGTAAATAGAAATAAAGAGCACTGTGTTTCACAAAAGAAACAACTATGTAGTTCTAAACAGACTTTCAGGAAATCGTTCCAAAAATTAAAAGTACCCCTAGAATTCCTTATTTTTATTTATGAAAAAATATTTTTAAAGTCACTGCTGCATCTTACCGAAAGAGTATAAAACTGTACTTTCGATATTCCTCTTCCCAATAAATTTCCATGGAAATGGAAAAGCTAATTTCAATTTGATTGATTTATTTTCGCAAAAACTCGAACCCCCTTAAAGTAACCCGAGACTCCGACTTTTGCATACAAACAAACTGTGATTACTTTCATGGTAGTTTGAATGCAAGACGAAGAATTTAACGATGAGTAGGACAGCTGTAGGAGATAAAGAAACAGGAGGTGATTATTGTAAACGATCAACTCCTTTTCAGGTCAAAGAAGTAATTAAGAAAGTTGGGTAATGCTCTGCTGGCTCATTTTCATAATCACCGCGAAAATGGTATAAATTAACAGTTAACGTAAATCAAAGATGTTTTCAAGCGGAGCTCCAAAATGGGCGCTCGGTTATTTTATTTCTAGCATGAGATACTACCAGACTCATCGAGTCGGTAACAGTTGGTAAGCAGAGCGAATCTACAGTAATCCAAGTTCCCACATTTCTTTTAATTTGCTTTCGTGGCTGAAAACAAGCCAAAAAAATGACGCTTATGCATCAGAAATTTATTTTAATGTAATTTATTGTATCTTGAAAGATCCAAATATTCATATTCTGTGAATATTTGGAAACAGAAACTTTGATTTTAAAAAAGGACAAAGATATAAAAGATATTATATAAAATCCAACTATAATAGTCAAAGAGAAAATTTGGCTTCAGATTCCGAGAATATATTTTCGCTATATACGCAACCTCTTTCTATGATAAGAACATTCAACTGCTCTAAAATAGTAAACTTCGTATATGAAAAATTGACTGAAAACCGCTAAAGATCAGTATAGAGAACTACAAGCCTCTTACTACAGAGTACTCATTAATTCCTGCGGTAGACATTGGAAATTTTCACTGACTTCGTTAAAAATAACGAAGCTAAGTATTGTAGGAGTTTTTGGTGAACTCCATTCAAGCGTTGTTATTTTAAATTGAATAAGTCAATATGAAATATTTAAATCTCATTAATGAACATTCGTTGATTCATTCGATAATTTAAATTCTTTACATATTCCTGGAATTGGAATGGAGTGCATAATTTTGAAACGAGGCCAAATAATATTTAGCTAGTATTACCCATGGGAATCATGAATGGACCTAAGTGTGCGAAAAGTCGAGTAATTTTGATTTTTACATCCTCTAGTCGGGAAGCAGATGCTGTAAAAGTATATCTTCTGAAAATTCGTTGGCACGAGGAGAACGGTATAAAGAAAGTGAGAAACTGCACGAGATAGGAAACCGTCGCATATGCCAGACACGTAAATGTTGTTTATGGTAGAAAACGTTTTCCCGAGTCATCCTTGGGGCATGAGTCCGAATTGTTTCAAAGGAAATGGGGAAGTTCATGCGCGCTCTCGAAATGCCTCGACGATGGGTTGGGTTCAGAAGGTTGAGGAGCTAACGCAGAGCAACCCGGAGAAACGCAAGAGAACGCAAAGCAACATTTCGCACAGATAGTAAACACCTAAGCTGCGTCTTTCGATTATGCACAACACGTATTCTCAAATACAATTCCGCGACATTCGTACGGTTGCTACATAGTACATTCGAAACTACGTCCGTGGGTAACTAGATTAATTAAGTCTCCTACAAATGAGGAGAAACCTTCCTAACAAAGGTGCATTAACGCTAATCACGAATGCAGAGTTGGGTTTTGCTGTAAACACATGGGAATGTAAAAGTATATACATATATATGTACTTCCAAGGCTTCATTAGCATCTCGAAATTTGCTGATTTCATCAAAGGAAGTGGTGGAAGCGATAGTAAATTACGATGTAGAATTAAATCAACCGAAAGTGGCTAAACCTGCACCATTAGATATTATTAATTATTAAAACGTTTAAGTTTCGAAACTTCCCATTTCAAATTAGCAATTTCAAATATTTATGTAGAAACTTCCTTCCTATTGATGAGAATCTGAAAAACTAACTAAATAAACTCTGAGAGGAATCTCAAGATAAATAAATAAATATGAATTCCACTTCGAGGCTATCCTATTCATATTGTGAATAATGCATCTTTCGATGCCTTTTAAAATATCTCTCAAAGAGAGACAATTTGAAAGTGCTGGAATAAAGCCGAGTTGAGCTTAAACCTCAGTAAAAAATGGCTGCTCTGGATTAAGAGGATTTGGCATAGCCGTTATCAGGCAGAACGTTCTAAGACGATGGTCGAAACGATGAAAAAGAAGGAAAGAAAACTGGGCTGAGGTGTTCGGTTACGTAGCTCCGCAGAGGCATAAATCATTGAAGCGGGGTAAGGTGTTTTGGAAGTAGAAAGTGGAGGTCTGGCCAATATATCAACTTCAGACAGTTCAAGAATAAAATAAACAACCCCACCTCCTTTTCGGCCCTTCTCACCAACTTTGCACGAACCCTATACACGTTTGAGTTGTGGCAAGGATATATTTCACGAAATCCGATGCCGCCTAACACTTGCATAACTCATAAACTGCCCAAATGTCAACGATTCATTGACCGTAAACGAATTACGCTGTAATTTCTTACCTTAATGACCTTTGGCCAATATTTCCGAACCGGGAAATACGTTACAGAATGGATAGACTTACTTGTAGACTAGGATGGCAACCAAGTTCCAGCAAAGTCCTAACAACACCCGCGTGACCACGATTAACCGCAATATGAAGAGCTGTTTGGCGTCTCTTGTTTCGCGCGTTGAGGTCTGCTCCTGCACCAGCTAGAAGAGCCATTACGCCTGGCTCATCACCAAAAGCGGCATGATGAACTGCTCTGTCACCGTCTTTGTCCTGAGATAAGATTTGAAAGATTCACGTATTAATTTTCACATAATGCATATTATATAATATATACTTATAACACTTACATACTTAATTCTATAAATAAAATGGAATACGTACTTCAATCTCAACATCTGCTTTGAAACGAAGGAGAATTTTAATAACTTCTAGATGGCCATTCTGACTTGCAGCTTGCAGTGCCGTGTGGCCAGCAAATACACCATTTACATCGGCCTCTGGTCGTTTTAGGCACTCTTCACACTTTGCAGCATCGCCGTTTGCTGCAGTTTTTACAAGCTCTTCGTTCACATCCCCAGAAACGTGGGTTTCGAATAGTTTCTTTAATAAGGCTGATAAGCGTTCTAAAATCGAAATGAATCTGCTTAAAATTTATTCCCAAATCATCAGGAAAAGATTTTTCATAATACTAACCTCCGCTACTATTTCCTGGTACACTGCCATCGCTACTAGCAACTTTGGTTACAGCTTGAGGATTGTAAGTCCAAGCCGTGCTACAGACTTCTACTTTTAGGTCACCATCGTGATAAATTTGTTGAACTCTTCCAATCTTTCCAAGAGTCTGAAAAAAAAAAAGTAAAACTTAATTTAAAGTCATTTTATGCAATTAAAATTACAGTTATTATAGTTATAATTTCAGTTTTAAATTAATATAATAACATATTATTAAAACAAAAATATAGCTTTAAGGGATCAACGTTGAATATTTTAGTTTAAACAATTGGGCTTTGTTCCATTCAAAAAATAAATTAAAGTATTTTTTAATGTAAAATGTGTAATGACTTACAGGAGCCATGGCTTCGGCCCATTCACCGTGGCCGCGTTGTAGCAATTTGATCTTCTCTATGTCATTGCAGATTTGCACTAAATCTCCAACCGCGAAAGTTTGATTATCGGTATTGGAACTGGATACAGGCACTGGCATTTGAACTTTGGTTAACACGGCTGGATTAAATGTCCACCGATTTCCGCTAGGGTATGAAACAACAATATCATGATCCTCGTCAATACCAACTACAGTCCCAGTGGTGCCAAGGCACTCAAACATTCCATCTGTCCAACCACCATGTCCATGCTGGAGCGATTGTACTATTTCTAATTCCAAATCAACGTTTACCTGTAAAGATTCATTGATAAGCATTTACACACAAAACAATTCGCAATAATAAATTAAGTAATTCGAATTTAAATATAAATATAAATGCAGAACACGTACCTGATCCCCAATCTGCAAACCATGAGGACCAGTCCGTCCTGGGCCTTGCTCACCCAGCAATGGCAAATGGTCTCTATACACAGTTTGACCTTTTGCATCGTTTACAACTTTTAAATCAGCCTGTTTTGACAAAAAAATAGCAAAATCAGTCATTGATATTCAATAGGATAATATTATTAAGAGATTGTATATTTTTTTTAGAGATTTAAAGATTGGGATAACTTACCATTCCTTCAAAACCAACACGATATAAATTTTTTGCACCATTGTCCCAAATCACATATGCTGCTGAACGTGGACTGGCAGCAGACCAATCTTGAACTTCATTTACTTTGCCGCGACGGCCATTTCCGCCGTCCTGGTCTTCCCATTGCCAGTCAACGCCTCTCACAACCCGCGCCCCAGGAAATATTCCCCGAATGGCAATCTAAAAAATTATTTTAAAGCCACTCAGTTTGATGATATTATATTAATTTACACATATACCATATCATACTAATTTCAAATACCTTCTTGCTTTTTCTTCTAGGCTCCAAAAGTACTCTTTCACTCCCAGGAGTTGCAATTCGATAAAATCTATGCCTCAAGTGATGTTTGTCTCCATGATAGCATATGGAGCATAAATCGTAATTTCCGCATTCAGCGCACTTCCATCGAATTCCAAAAATGGGTTGCTGACGACAAGTATCACACATCGTGCCGTCATGCTTCACACCTGTTGGAGCAGAATCCAGAATCCGCAAATCAAATGCGCCAGAACAACGATAATTAGCTGCTGTTCCATTGTCCCAAACTACAACGACTTCTTCAGGGGATTCAAAATTTCTTACTGTCCCCACGTGGCCTTCTCCGCCATCCTAATAAAAATAAATTATAATGATATATTAGTTTCCAAAATCAAACGCTCTAAAATACTAATGCATGTTTCCAGATAATATATTCCAATTCCCGTATTATGTGAATACTATATTGAAATATGTCGGATAATATTCACAGATACAGCCTACATTGTAATATTATTAGTACCTTTATATAATTCGTCTCTTTTTCACATAACAAAACTACTTCAATATAACAATGCATGTAAACAGTGTATAATCGAGTTCAAGGTCTTTTAATCAGATGTTTACGAATTGGAACACATTCAGAATGAACATTTCAAAACAAAAGTGCGTTTAACTTTAAATCTAGATAAGGGCAAGGGTGAAAATATGCATTGTTGAGACAAGTCGTGCAGTGTGAATTATCAATTGCATTTTTTCCTCTATTTTTGTCTATCAAATTTTGCCAACAGAGAACTATCAGAGGAAAGCACGAATTACATTTCTCAGATAAAATTAGTAAACAACTGAATGACTGTCATTAAAAAATAATAAAGGATTGAGAAAGAAAATACGATTAAACATCAAGTGTTTAAATAGTTAACCTAAATCCTAACCTGTTTTCCCCATTTCCATTCTGGTCCGCGAATCACTCGAGCACCAACGCCTTCCATCATAAATCGTGTCGTACGAGTACCGGTACTCGCACCTGCTTCCATTATATATTGTCAAAAACGCAAACACTATCGATAGAAAACTTTATAAACGCGAAAACTTTTCACACGCATCCGCTAAAAAAACACCGCCATATCGAACTAACGTCAAAAGCTCAAACTCAAATCGCTCATCATAAAATTTTAACAAGGTTAGTTTTCAACGCGAAACAGTAAGCCGCACATGCAAAAAACGATAAGAAACCAGGAGAAACTTTGTAAATCTGTCGTAAATAACAATTATATATATAAAAAATGTTGATACTTGTGTTATTTGAGTAAATTGAGTGCAAAAAAATGATTCAAAAAGCATTTTTAATTATTTACGCGTAGTTTTATTCGCGATGCGCATACAGAGATTAGATTAATCTCTGGCGCATATATGTAATGCAAGTGCAAGTCTTTGGTGCAAGTTGGTGCAAGTGGGTGCAAGTTACGACAGGAAAATGCAAAATGGCGCTTCGCAGAACATTTAACGAACTTTACGAAGATTCACGAACTTTCCCGAACGGAAAAGGCGGGAATTTTAAACTACTTTTTTTAAATTTAAGAACATAAAAGTGTATTAACTGACGAATAAATAAATTTTAATTATTTATGTGCATAAATCTGTAAATAGAAAATATTTAAAGTTTTTTTTAAATTACTTTAAAGATATATAGAGAGATAAAGGAGTTTTTTGTGGGGGAAAAGAGCGAAATGATCAGTATATTAATATATTTGTAATGAAAAATAAATATAGTCCGAAGACGTTAAAGGTCCAAGTTCTAACCACAAAATGTAATTATTTCATATTGCGCAAAAAGTATTCAAAATAGTCAGTTCTTTGCTCTAGACGCGCACATTTCTTTAAAAAATGAGTACCGCTACAGAGCGAAAAAATATCTACTTACAATACATGTTAAGTATAACAAAGAAATCCAATTTTGTGGTTAGAACTTGGATTCAACGCCCTTAAGTTCCACTCTACGCTCTAAAATATTACTCTCAATTTCAATTGTCTTCTAACATAGCATGTGTGAATGTAACACGTTTGCTCTTTAAGGCCATTACGAAAATGCATTATTTATTCAATTAATCTGGAAACGACGGTATCAAGACGATCCGAATTCGCTCATCCACTTTTCATATTTCTCCAGATCTTCTTGAGAAACACTTTTATTGCATCGCTCCACCGCTTCGTCGAAATCCTCTGCAGATACTGGCAAGTCTAGTTCTTCTTTTGGTAACTGCCTTATTTGGTCGGGTCTCAGACCCGCAATTTTCTTCCGCATAGACATCATAGAAGCATCTCTGAAAAATCAATTTAAATTTGAGCTTTTAATTTAACACTCTAAAATTAATTTAAACTAGAACTATTTAAAATTATAAAAACATTAAAAATATCTAACTAACCTGCAAACATTTGTGATATCTGCGCCTGAATAACCAGCAAGTTTACTTGCAATTTCTTTGAGATTTACTGAATCGTCTACTTTCACTTCTCGAAGATTTATTTTCAGTAGCGCTTCCCTTCCTTCATCTAAATTAGAAAAACCGATTTAAATATTTAGACTAGATTTATAAGAGTACAATATTAACAAAATTTTAAGTGACTACTGATTTTATTTACCATTAGGTAATGGAATGTATATTCTTTTTTCTAAACGCCTTTTTAGTGCCTCATCTATATCCCAAGGAAAATTTGTGGCAGCCAGAACCATTACTACCTTCCTGGGATCATCACTGAAAATATAGAAAAAATTTGTTAGAAATTGTCTTTGTGAGATTTCTGAAAATAAATAGTAGATTTCACACAATTATATACCTATTCGAACTAATTCCATCCATTTGTACGAGAAGTTCGGATTTAACTCTCCTTGAGGCTTCGTGTTCTGATTCAGAACCTCTTCTGGAACACAGTGAGTCGATTTCATCGATGAAAATTGTACTGGGAGCATAAAATCTAGCCATTTCAAACAGAAGTCGCACTAATTTTTCAGACTCGCCTCTATATTTAGACGTTAAAGTGGAAGACGAAACGTTAAAGAAAGTGGTTCCACATTCAGTTGCTACGGCTTTGGCGAGCATCGTTTTTCCAGTACCGGGTGGACCAACCATTAAAACTCCTTTCCAAGGCCTTCGAATTCCCTGAGAAAATATAATAATTAGCATTAATTTAAATAATGATTCAATTGTAAGAGTTATTTTAAATTCCTTTTAAATTGACATGACATGTGTACCTTGAAAAAATCTGGCATCCACATTGGAAGGACAACAGCTTCTTCGAGTAGTCGCTTGGCTTCGTGAAGATCCGCAATATCATCCCAGCGAATATTTGGATTTTTTTGAACAATATCTCTCTCTAAAGTACAATAAAATCATGAAGTGATTTCATTCCTGAGTATTCAAAACAATTTTTAAAATATAATGTAGATTTAATTTACCAAGTACGTTCACAAGATCCCTGTCATTTCCAGCTGGCTCAAACTTTCGGTCATCAACTTCCACATTTGTTTTCTCAGATTCCGTTTTGTCCTACAAAAACGGTGAATTTGTGATATAAATCTTCAATATAAATAAAAATTTATATATGTAGATATTATGAAATCATAATTCACTTGCTTCTAGTATACGTCTTTTGGAATAATAGCGCACCTTATTTGCATCGTCTTTTTTGTTTGACTTTTTATCATCTTTTTTACCAGCATTTTTAGGGTCTATTTTTTTTCCAGGAGGTCCTGCTGGCTTTCGAACACCTGTACGATTCTGTTGCGTCCTTTGCTGAATCCTCTGTTGCCTTGAATTTCTGAAATTCCAAGAGAATTTAAAATAAGAAGGTAATCAACCCAAAGATAATTAATTACATCGAGAGTCGGCTGTATTTAAAATTATATAATTGTTTATACACCAATTGATAGAAGAATATTACTTTTGTTCTGCAGGTGTTAATGGTGGCCAAACATCAGGATCCCATGCACTCGAAGTTCCACAGGACCACTGTGCAGGATCACGAGTTGGTTCCTCGTACGATAAACAAGATGTACCTGTTGATCATATACTTTTATAATAAATCAAGAGGTTTAATTAATTCTTTTACGATACTATACAATTATTATAAGACAAATATAAAACGTAAAACACTGTACTTACCTAGCAATCTTTCTGTATGGGAATCCACTTTGAAAAGTTGCAAAGTATTAGAAGTGGCCTTGACCTTTTCGAATTCCTGAACAATTTGGTGTTGCACTTGCTGCCACTTTGCCTTTCGAGTAACATCCACAATGCTTGAAAGTAACCTATGTATTTGTTGAACTACTCCTTGATAATAAACTCCAGATGTATCGTAATTCCCCGTTAAAGCCATTTCTCTGGCCAACTTTGTATTTTCACAGATTTCATTTATTGACACAGCCATCTAAGCGATTCCAGAAAAGAAATTTGAACAATGTATAACATTCAAATCTTCATTTATAACCTACTCAAAACGGAGTAACTTTAAAACAGATTGTAAAGCACCGGATGAAATCTGTATAAAGTTGAAGAGACAATAAATAAGAAGAAAGTCATTGAGAACTTGTTTCAGAAGTGGAAAATGAGATACTGAGTAAAATACCACGAAATCGAGAATTCATTAAAATCAAGGTTATGTCTCGAAAAGGAAAAGACCGCATAAAAGACTAGATATTGCTTCACCTTCAAACTCAATTTGAGTCCAAGGTCACTTCGGAAAATACCACACAGTTTTTCATCCTTTCATCAGGAAACTAAAAATTATTTTAATGTTTTCTATGATTGTACATATTTTTGACAGATGAAAGAGTGAGTATATGCCATGGACTTCAGGCAGTTAGGGCATAAACATGAACATTCACTAGAGTCCCTAGTCGATAATACAGAGCTCTTGTATCTAGTTCCTTATCTTGTAGTTACACACAATACACGAGAACATCTCAGGTTGCATCCATCCAGGCACAAATAAACCAAATATCCAAACGCTGAATTTCTTTTTGAAAATTCTTTACAAAATTAAAGATTTATAATAGTTTAGTAAACTTTTCTAATATCTTAATATTATTAAAGTTAAAAAAAAATTTTTAAACTTGTGTGTCTAATAAATTAAGCATGCGCACTGCTACGAAGATAGAAGAGCGCGCATCTTCTTATCCGTTCAATATTGTTACGCGTGCGCTTTTCTTCAATCTCAAATTGTAGAGATTCCGTGGTAACTTTGGATAAGAGTCTCTTGTAATGGTAAGAAATTTGTAAAAATAAACTATTTCACGATTGTTATAAATATTTATTCTGCTTTCAATCAGTGCAAAAAAGTAAGACTATTTATTTATTAGTGAAGAAGTGTTAATACAGTTTAGATGCACGATCCCAGGACAGTGAAAAATATACACTGAAAGATCAGTGACCGTGCCTTGTAAAGTGATGTCAATGCCTTCTTTGGATAGATTTTTGCTGTTAAAAAAAATAATATTATAATTTATAGTGACTTCTTTTATAGCAAATCTATTATTTTCGCTGTCTTTTTTTTCTACAATTCTTTAATCAGTTTTTGTATTTATTTATTTATTTTCCTTTATAAATGATGAAAACAACTTTCTATATTTCATTTATTTGATCATTATACCTTTACTTTTGCATTTTTTTATATTCAGTAAATGTATGAAAAGAATATAAATTTTTATATTGTAGATGTCGGGAATGGATGTAACAGCAATAATAAATAATTCAAACTGTGCTCTATGCACTTTGGGTCCGCCACCGGACATGATTCTTCGACTTCCGCCGCCACCCATTCCTAGTTTTTTGCAACAGGGGTCTGAATTCTTTACGGATTCAGAAGCTCTCATTTTTCAACCCCATCACAATGATAGTCCCTGCAAGCATTTCTGTAATTGGCGTTCTGAAGGTGTTCAGTACGTTGAAATGCCCCAACAAGGTAATCATAATTTTTGTATATTATTAACCCAGTTTTAGTGTTAATATAATTAATACTGTTAGTAACTAATACATTTATTCGCAGGAAATGTTTTTGATGACACCTGGTTGCTGGTTTTAATATCATCATGCGCAGGTGTAATTCTGATTGGCGTAATATTGGCGACTTTACTGCTGAAATGCAAATTGTAAGTGTAAAGAAAAAAAATACCATTGACTCTATTAAATTCAATCGACTCTTCTTCTGTTACACAATTCTCTGAGTTAATAGTAATTTTTCTCAATATATTTTTTATCAATTCGATCATTATAATCTTATTGTATTGACATTTTTTTAGTACTGCTACTGGTAAAAGTGGAGTGATCTCAGGGCCAAGCACATCATCTGGAATGCAAACGAAAGCAGGAAGACTTCAAAACGAAACTGTCTTATATCCTTGTGCTACTGAGGCATTGCAAGACAGTCGTGTTATGTGGGCGACCCTAACTCCAAGAGGAACTACTCGACACTATTTGGAAGAGCATACTTATGAGACGATTGGCAATGTACCATTTCATAAGCGTACCTATACAACCACTCCAACTGAACATGTAAAACTCAAGGCAATTTAATGATAAATATTTGATCAGTAGTATATCTTAAATACCAGTAAAGATTTTAATTTTTCAAGTCCATGCCAAGTGATAACTTAACATTAAATTGACTAATTATAAAATATGTATCAAGAAAGCCTTTTTAAAAAGTTTCCCAAATTAAATTGTATTCATTGTATTAAAATTGTATTCATCACAGTGTCGAATTTTCAAAAAATACTTGTTCCCAATTGACATGGACGTAAACTATTTGTTCTTAGTAAACTCCCAGGAAAATATGCCTTTTCAAATGAAAAAAATATTTTTCTGTGTGTAGTTTGCCAGTGCACTGATCTTGAAACTTACTACTCTACATTCAAAATTGTATGTTTATTAACAAATTTTTTTTGTAGACATATGTCGAACCTCCTGTCCCTTCGCCAATGCTTCATCGACCAAAGGACGACAAGGCATTTGACAATACTGCTTTTGTAGATTACGAAGAACCTCTGTCTGTTAAAAGCGAATATTATCAGTTGGACGATGTTTTGGAACCAAACGAAGCAGGTAAGCTTTCTCTTGTTTATTGTTTCACTATACTGCATTTCCTTTGCGTAAATTAATTAATCAATTAATTCTACCGTAAATTTCAGAGTTCTATGCCATGCAAAGAGGAACTCTTCGTCCACGAGTCAGTTCTCCCACCAGAATTGAGCATCCAAATTTACCACCCCTCAATCTCCAGCCTCATAAGTACGGCACTCATCGTAAAAATTCAGGAAATCAGCATAATTCGGATACTTTATTAAGGAATGGTATAACAACTTCAACATACATTCCAACCATTTAAATTTGACGTTGATTATAATATGCAGTTTTTACTCTTGTGAGAAATTTTGTTTTTAATGTTATATTTTCAAGACGAAATAAGGAAATTTGTAAAATTTCCTCAAGTTCTGTAAAGCAAAACGCGAATTTCTATTTGCGGTTGAATCTTTGATTAATCTCTGCTTTCCAAGTCGAACTTTACCCATTTCGACCGTCAAATCATCTTTATGCGGAGTCATTTAAAAAATGACACCTTTGTAAATTTATATGTTGTTGTCTAAGATGAACATTGCGATGTTTAAATAACTATATGCACATTTTTTTAATTTGCTACAGTGTTTAAACTTTGGCTGTTGCTTTTATAAAGCAGAAAATCTAGTCTCGTTTAAAATAATTAGAATTCAAGAAGCAATATCAGATTTTCTAAAAACTATAATAAGCTACATTTTTAGACTTAACATTTTTTTTGTTTTACTAATCTTGATATTGAGATAATTAACATCTGACTACTTTGTTACTGATATTTTAAATTCGTTAAACGTTTAAATTATGTCTCGAATTATGTTTAAAATATAGTGTTTGATACTGTTGCTGTTGCTGCATAAAGCAGTATTCTGCACAACTTTTCGATATTGCAATTTATCTTTATTTTATTCATGTGTAAAATTAAGCTAAATATAAGTAGGTATATACGAAAATCATAATTATTTGCATCTGATGGATGGTTGATAAAGAATTATTGAACAATCATGTGTTTTTTACTAATCACAGAGTATTGTGCTTAACTAGTCAACTAAATTAAATCCTACCTAATCATTATGTAGAGCATCATTTTATACGTCCATGTTCATATCCATTGGCGATCACGAAATTTAATATATTATCTGTAACCATCTTGACGTTAATAAAAATCAATCTTCTTTGCCCGTTTCGTGTTTTCCTCATTAAATCAATAAATTAAATTCCTTTTATTATCGATAAATCTATCTCTCATGCATTGTCATTGATGAAGAGTTCTCTATAAAGGATTTTGCTGATAAATGGTAATGGTGTTGCGGAATAAAGAAAACAGTTGATTTTGTATTCAAAGTTTAATTGTCCGTCGAGTCATTTATCGTGACATTTAATATGCGACCTTCTTTACTTTCTACGTCCCGCGTTCAAGAGATCCGTTAATAAAGAGATAAACAGCAAAAATCAACTCTACGAAAAATCACAATTTTCTAGTAGCACTCTTCATATATTGATCAATTCTTTTAAATTTGATTTTTAGCGAATAGAGTTGATTTCTGCTGCACACAACTTTATATACTTACGTAATATATTGTATATCCAACATTCAATATTCATACGTGATTACGACATAACTTTCTGTGCGCGGGTAAAATTCATTCAGGTGGGCTTGAAATAAAATTTGGTGACACACAAACTTACATATGTATATAATACTTGTTTTATCGTCAAATCCATTTTCTTTTTTCATCTTTACTAGTTACGCAAGGTGCATTTTTAACTCTGTTCTATATTGTTTTCAATTTACTCTGCAATATACGTGCCGCGCTCTATCTCGAAAAAATGATCGTCTTCATTTCTTCACAAAATGGACTTCGCTTCGTCGTACGAATATTTTACTTTTTACATTTTACTTTCTTTGGACAATATTCAAATTTTCGTGTAGTCACCTTCGATTTCACTCCCACATTTTTTGATGAATTGATTCTTTAAATCATTCATTTCATTGAACACAGGTTGTCTGATTATTTTATGCAAATTAAATTCTCCAATTCTTCATAAATATGATGAAATCAGAAGAAAATAAAATTTATTCGTTTGCGATTGTCCCAGCGACTTAGATTGGTTAATTATGTTTCTTGGTGTAAATTCGGCGGAAAAGCAGGACTGATGTAAATTTAAATTAGTCCTATCTTCATCTCATCAATTACCTTGTATTTTTATTACTCTAAAGAAATCCTAGGAGTGAAATCGAAGAGTGTGATTGCGAATATGTTGAAATGTGCTTGCGTGCGCATACGGATACGAAATAGAGGAAGGTCTAATTACCTAAACCCTGTGATAGATTCATTCCTTTAAAGTCGTTTATTTCCTTATTTCCCTTAAAGTAATAGTACGTGCGCACGAGCGATGCATTTTCAACGACTCGTGTATAATATTAATGACGTATGTGTACCTATTTCATGAAAATCCGCGAAATCAAAACAAAAATTGAATAAGACAAAGCAAATACTTTTCGCAATTTAAATCTGATATCTGTGATTCAGAACAGTTTAAATTTAAATAATAAATTTCCATAATAAAGAGAACGGAAATATTAATTCGAGACAAAGAAAGCAATTTGTAAGAATGTCAGTTTTTCCGAGCGCGTTCGATTTAATAGAGTGTTTTCATTCCCTCAAATATCCCATGGGTTGAGGAAGTCCTCTGGTTCATTTTTGGCACAAAAGAAACAATTCATTTAAGAGAAAGAAAACAGTCATTTGGTGGAAAAACATTCACTGTCGACAAACGAAGTACCTTTGTTTCGAATTTTGTTTGAATCGGGAATCAACAAACAGTACAAAAATGTATATTTTGGTGTGTCCATGCCAACTATACATGGCTTATATATTATATATTATATATTATATGTATATATATACATATTATATGTATATATGTATATATATATATATATCGTATGCTCGTGTATATGTATATGTGAACATGCATGTGCGATGCACAGGAAGTCAAGAAGTTTAAAACGCTTGTTTGAACGACAACCAGCCGTTTATATCATTTACATTTATTTGGAATATACACTTCGTCTTGCTTTTCTGCATAGCTACCATTTTTCTTAACAAGCTGATTGTCCTTCGAACGTCAAGTTTATTTTTGATCCCCTTTGCAGGTCGCACATTTTCGATTACTTGTAAAACTTAATGATTTGTGTTGAATTATGTACAGTGTTTGTAACTCTTTAAAATCTAGTGATGGTCTCAGATAGGAGTTCCACTAGGATTCATTTCTAGTCGAGAATTATTTTTTAACTGAGAAAAAAAAGGAATTAAATGAATCCTAGAACTTCTGTCTGTCAACTCTGTACATGTGCGGTACGTTTATAATTTCGTCGTACGTAAAACAATTGCTTTGCGAATTTCACATATATATAATACTGTTCATCGAACATAAATACAATAACAGAGCATATAAACTATTTATATAACTATAACGGAAAATATATGGAGTTGAGCTTTAAAAAACGATTGGATGAAGAAATCCCCCTTGTTACGTTTTCGTGTTTTGTGCACGTGTGCGTAAGGTCGTGATTATGTGGGTAAGAACAGTACGAAATTGAAGTAATGGATTTGGTAAAGGATTTTTGTGACATGTAACATAACTATTATATGATATATACACTCCAACCACTACATACTTTGTTATTAATTTTTAGCGAGAAATCGATCGAGTCCCTAGTTTTTCTTCTTAATTTTTTGTCTCGCTTTGCAATACGACTTTCGCTTTTCGCTTCCGAAATTCGATTTGATTCGTACTGCCGTCGACAAACTGCTACAACAGATCTCCGGTCCCACGAGATTATCGATGATATTGAGCTATAAAAACGCGTTTCTTGAAGAAAATCGTCCATGGCGAGGAATTTTCGGTCTGGTATTTATATATTGGCACAATGAGTCATCATTGTTAATGAAAATTCCCCGGTGAAGTCTTAGGGACTCGAATTTTTTCCCTCTGTGAGCAAAATCGGATCTCGGACGTATTTTCGCTGATCTGAGCGAATTCGTCTCGTTTTTATAAGATACTTACTTAATTTTAATTCACTTATAGCTCGAGGGACCGGAGGTCTTCCATATTTATAACATTATAACGAGTTACTTGACAATACGTAGATATATTATTTATAATTTTATGTGTACGCTTTTTTTATCAGGCCGTGGCTATACAGGGCCCGAAAATTTAATTTCACTTTGTGGCACGCGGTCTCCCAATGATGAAGATATTTTATTTTTATGGTCAATGATGATACACATTCACGCCCTACCGTCGATATTTTCTTTATTATATATATTTTCTTTTTTCTATATATCTCTCTCGCACTGCCTCAGCTTTCCGGGGCTTTTGTGCTTACATATCGAGTATTAAAAAATACGGATCATAGTACCGATAAAAAATCAAGACTACGTTCGTCGCGGTATAAAACACCGTATAAAAGGTCCCTGGCTCACTTTTACAATCTGCGGAAGAGAGAGTATGCGATAGACAAGACAGCAGAAATTTTTCAACTTCATTTGATGCTTTTAGTCAGATTTTCTGATTTCCAGAACTTTGGATTTAAAAGTCTTACATTGTATATGTATTGAATTCATCTTAAAACTTTGACGAAATTTATTGTCACGACCCGTATATTTCTTGACAAAATAACGAAGACGCATGAAAAGTGTTCGTGATATGCAATAGAAACAAAAATAATATAGTAAATAGTAGGTGGACCCTTTCTTTTTGATGAATACCCTCCTCATGATTGTTTCAATTATGATATGGAGAAAAATGATTTCAACCTGGAATCTGCTTCTAATAAGCACGTACTCTCTCTTCCAAATCTCCGCATTTCTATCACGTATCTAGCAAATCGAAATGGCCTGTGAATTGCACTTTTCTTGAGCGTTGAACAGCGGAGCCTCGCGTTGAGACGACTCTCGCTCTTTCTCTCCCATAATTTAAAAAACTCTCGCGAAGTAAGAGAGAAAATATCGACGGAACCTATCCTTCAATGTACCCTGTTATGAAGTCTCAATTTTCTAAATTTGCTATTACTCATCATACATGAAACGTTCACTCTTCTACTATCACACATCGATTCGCAATTTCTCGCTCTTGCCCTAGACTCTTACCCCTGTTTATTCATGCCCGAATATTCATCATGAGGGAAGAGATAGCAGGACCAGTAGCCGAGGTTGAAGACGAAGAACACCAGTGGGAAGAAAATTCTTGCGCAGACATCAATTCGAGCGCTGCCATCCGCATGGCAGCGGAACAACTTACCACGGGGCACATGGCCCCAAAAACACCGCCCATCATCCTTTTCTTCGGATGGCAGACGCTGAAAACGATTTAGTTCCTCTCCTTTAAGAAGTGTAGGCGGAGAGGGTGAAGTCGTCTGGGCAGGCGAGGCAGTGGGTGTTGGAGATGGCGTTGATCTTTTCGATGTTAGACTGCTGGAGCGAATTCTGGATGTTGTTCTTCTTGGAGAACGTCCTCGAAGGCTCTCGGAGGGTGATGAAGGTGACTGTGATCGCGCATCTCTTCGATAATGAAGGAGTGACTGATGAGATTGGTGTTGCCTTGGATGATGATGATGTCGATGGTGATGATGATGGTGGTGATGATGGTAGTGATAGTGGTGATCCGAGTCGTCTTCCAGGGTGCGTTGCTGTAAATTCTTCTGGTGAGGGCTAGAGCGATTCTGTGCGTGGGAGTGATTAAGGTGGCCGCGAGCCACATCCCTTGATCCTAGCGCTTCCTCGTTGAGGCTTAATCGCCCTCCTCTTCCTCCCGGAACAGGTACGTTGACCAGTATGCGAGGTTGAAAAAGGCGAACACCAGTGGGAAGAGGATTCGTGCAATCACGTCGATTCGCTTGGATCTTGTCGGGAACTTGGACAGCCACGACCTGCAGCAGTTTTTTTTCGGCTCCTGCATGTGTATCTCGCATTGCCGCATTTTATCCGACAGCGTGTCTTCCGGATGCCGAACGAGAGGCTTCTGAAAGGAACCCACCCCTTTGATTCCAATCCGTTCGGGCTTGTTTCATGGCAATAATGCAATATGATTCTTTCTAAGCTTTGCTCTCTAAAGATCTAAATGCCTCAAATTCTTATTCTTATTCCACAGTTTGAGCGAATTTGTTTGAATTTGAGCGATTCAGCTATTAGAGAACAAATTCATGAGGTTCTAGACTAGGATGATCTCTAGCAATTCTAGTAATAAACTTAAAAAATCATATTTTTGTGTTGAGCAGCCTTCTTAACTTTATGCTGCTAATTTAGTTAGTATTCTAATATACTACTCAACACTGATTTCTACGAATTCATATAAAATGAATGAATTTCATATAAAGCACTTCGGAAATAATGATAGCGAATAACGATAACTACTTTTTGACTATATGTAAAAAAAGTATAGTTGAAACAGCTTGCTGATACTTGTAATTGTATAATTTATCGGATGAGTCATGTATTTGAAAATACTCTGCTATAAATGAAATGTTGTCGAACTAACACAACAGACAAGATTCAACTGTACTTTTTTGTTATAGATAAAAATGGATAAGGTATACTCAGAGAAAATTTACAAGATCAAGGCTGACCATGGCAAAGTTGGTAGGTCCATCTGCCTCTAGAAGTTCGGTGGTAGGATCCACCGAAGCAGAATGTTCCATTTCTCGATATTGTTTTTTCATATTCTCACGGTGCATATCACTGCGAGAAGCGTAGTTGACTAAAGCGAACTCTAATAGAGCCCCGAACACAAATGTTAGACATACACCTGTCCAAATGTCGATTGCCTTTGTGTACGATACCGGTGGGAGTGAAGCGTTAATTCCAGATGTTTGTGTTGCCATTGTCAGTAGAGTAGTCACTCCTGAGCAGAAAATTCCGATTTTAGAACAATTATGCTTTTTAATATGTTTATAAAACACTATAGAAAACTTATTAAGTTACATGCATCCCTTTTACCATACCTTCGAACCAGATTTAAAACTATTGAATGCATGACTATAATAATATAAAAAATATATTAAATACTACTAGAATAAAAACTAATCTAACAAAGTAGGTAGTGAAATACGTAGTAATGAGTTTTTATGAGTTTTCTTTGTGCTTTAATTATGTCTGCGAGATTATTCGATTATCTTACCAAGTGAAACTCTTGCTGGCACAGCACTCTGATCGAGCCAAAAAGACACCCAGGAGACGATGACTAACATACAGCAGGGAATATAAATTTGGATAAGATAGTAACTGAACTCTCGTTTAAAATATAAGTCAACTTTTAAACAACTGTATTCGCCTGAAACACAAAAAGAGTTCAACATCAGTTAATTATTCAATTATACAACTGACTGTATTCATAACTGTGCAACAATCATTTACCAGTGTTTGTTTTACTGTTGCAGTAATCTGTCAGGAATTTTTCCAAAGTAAACCTAGGTAGGTGTAGGTTTTTAACGACTTGAACAGGATCTCCTTCTTTCCACTGAAAAACTAAATCGTCAGTCGTCCATCCATCTATAAAATTAATAGAATGGTTAATAGATGATAAATATTGCAAAGTTCTATGAAAAGTAAAATAATACTTACAACTGGCCATTCGAAGTGAGCAGATTTGCCTATCGAGTGGATATAATTTTAAGTTCATTGGACATGATAGTGTGAGCGAAATTCTGAAAAAAAAAAAGGAAGAAACCATTAGCAAAATCTTTTTTTGTGTAAATGAGTAATTTATTTACTTTAAATTAAAGCAGTTAAATTAAAGCAGTTTAGCGTACCTTATACTGTAAAGAACCGATCCTTCAGGAAAAATTCGTATATATACGTTTGGCATAATGATATTGTGAAAATGACCTTCCTTTTCGTTGGAAAAGAACAGATCAGGCATCCAAATTTTGTTCGCTTCCGTTAAAGTAAGATATTTGAGTCTACCTATAATTTTAGAAAAGAAAACCATTTAAAAACTAAAAATGTCTTCTCTATATAATAAGTATATTTAAGTATATCAAAATTAAAAACATAGTTACCTCCAAAATCATTGAATTTAAGTCTTTCATCTAACCACTGTTCTCGAAATGTGAGTTGAACTGAATATTCCTGCGAGCAAAAGTAAGTGTTTAGTAATTGACTTGGCAAGGATAAACAGATATAGGGGCATCCTAAAGCAATATTTTACTTGACTATTGACTATCTTTACGTCTTAAAAAGTCTTCTGTTGTCACTGCAGAATATAAGTAAAGTGTATTTTCTTTTGCCAGTACTTTACTTTTAAAAAACATGCCATTAAAATATGATGAAGACTTTTTTATTCAGTTTTTGGATATATCTTTAGATCAACCATTAGAATTTGAATTAAAAATTCACCATGCAAGTCTCAACTATATGATAGCAAAAAGTATTTTAAAATTACGCAATTCTGAAGGTCAAAAAGTTAGAAAGAAAGAAGAAAGGACATTTTGTCCCAATTTTATTTATATAATAAATATATAAACTTTAGAAATTAAAAAATATTTAAAATAGTTTCCCTGTAGACTGAGAATTTGAGTCTAATAAAAAATTCATTGAAAAAATATTGTACTAAGTATTATAGATGCAGTTTTCTTTTGTTCTTATCTTTATATTATGTTGTTTAATAGAAAAATTGTAATCCAATTACATACACGTTGAAACAATATGTTAACAATGCAATTCAGCTAAACGAGTACAATATTCTTTGAGCGTAAAATATTCTTTTTTTAGTATAACTATTAAGCGTATAATTTACTGGGAGTGGTTTCGAGCATTTTTTCAGCAGAATCTACTGAAGCTTTAACGGGGCAACGGAATGATGCTGAAAGCTGACGAGAAAAATCCATGCGACAGCAACACTGAACGGTAAAGCTACGAAAAGCAACAAAGGCAAAATTACTATGGAAGTCTACGTTTTACGTAGCGAGCATGCATTTTGGCTCACGGTTTCGATCGCAGCTCGCTGAGAGTTCTGGTCGGCTGCATCTTCTTCCCTATTATTTGTTTAATGTTTTATCAAGTCTCATACTCGCTTTTTGTGCCTTTTGTCAGTATAATCGAATCCTCACCACATGACGTTCAGTTTCATAAAATTAACGAAACTAAGGTAACAACAACCTCATTAGAAACCGCACTGCACATAAAATTATGTAACACTGAGTTAGATAATTTTACAAAATGTATACAGTTCAATATCTTTCAGATTTTAACCACGAATTTATTTTATATTTTCTCTCTCTAAAATAACCCATAAAAGTTAAATTTAATATCAATTTCTATTTTCATTATTGCCTTCTCAGAATGATGTAACTTTAAACTTTCAGCTTTCAATTTTGGAATTTTTCCAACAATTTACTCGATCATTTTCACCGGATCATTTTACGAACATGATGAAATATGAGCTATTTGATATTGTATTACCTATGACGCACACAAAAAAAACTTCGACGTCAGTGGAGAAAATTGCTCATTTCTATAAAAATATCATGTCGTGTTGGCAGTTTATAACCAGAAAATATAATGTTAGAGTTTTTAATATTTTTTAGAGATTTTAAAATCTCTTATTATGGGTTATATAATAATTGACAATAACTTTTTAATGCTTCTCTATCAAAATTATTTCCCTGTATACTTGAGGTTTTTCGTTAATTTTACTTCCTGTTATGAATAGCGTGTACGGCAAAGTGTTTCTCTGTTTTCCCTATCATACTTTAGATTCTGTGTATTTTTAATAATCCTAAAGAGGGAGGAGAGTTATTTTCCTTATCTCTCTTAAATTTAAGGGTTTTAGTTTTAAAGTTTAGTTGTTAGTTTAAATTACCAGTTTAAAATATCTTTTTAAGTCGTGCATTAAAGCCATTTTATTTTATAAGGCATTATTCTGGCTTGAGGCGTGTTCAGATTTCACACAGATTATTCAAAACTGACGTTATCTGAAATGGTTTTCGCTTTCCATTAGGCGGATTGGTTCGACACGTTGATCGCTTTTCACCACTTGATGTGAAATTTCCTTAAAGTTTCATAATGCTCTTTCTCTCTAAATGTTTCCCCTTAAGAAATTTCGGGCTTGAAGACATGTGAAATATTTTTCAAATAACCCTGAGGTAGAGACTGGTCTCGTTTCAAGAGTCTGTAATACAAAAAACTATATAGTTCAAAAGCGAAAAGCAAAATTATTCAAAAAAGATCATCAAGTTTTAATTGAATTATTCTTCGTTGATAAAACATAACTTGACAGAATATTAAACTCACTTTTGTCTTCCATTCAGAATAAATTATCTTTAGGAAGATTGAGAAGATTTTCGTGATAAGTTTTCTCCTGTATTCGCCACCATAACCGCGGTGAATTCATTAATTATAACGCTCCCATCCCTTTTTCTCATTTCCTTATAAGCACTAAAACTATTCTTAACGAAGTGACTAACTTTGCCCTTGCGCTATTTCATTTAATACTTTAACGACTGAATTAAGAGTTTTTCCCATTTACGTACCACCTTCTTTTAAGGACAAAAGAGTTTCAGATTTTATAAGGTGAAAAAGTGTAGTGCTCGGGGGGAAAAAAACAAGAGGACAGAACTTGGCATGTAACGGAAACGAGCATGAACTTGACTGTACAGATACGCAATTTCTTTCTTAACTTCGTGACCCTTTGTACGTGTGGTACAAAATGACGTACTCTGCTCAACTTCAAGTAGTTTTACTCCCCCGTTAAGCTAAGGCGAATTTTCTTCCTCAATGTGTTTTATAACTTCATAATTTGAAACCTCCTGATACTGCATGTCACATCTAAAATTCTCTTTCGTTTCCTTCGCAACTGGAATTATTTTAAAACTTATTTTGTTCTTACATCTTTGAGAAGTAAAGAAATCTCGAAATTTTTAAATTTTAATTGGTCATAAGGTTCTAAAACTTTCTTCCTCGATGTTTGCAAATCCTTATTCCAATTCGAATGCTCTCATGTGAATAGAGATCAAACTTAATACTTTCACATCTGGGTGTATTGAAATTCAAAAAGCTTTTTAGATGTAAACACTTTCAAAAGTAAATATCTTAAACGCAGAATGTTGTCAATATGTCTTTCAATTCTCAAGGAATCCTTCATGTTTAAGTATCCTTAAGTATGAAAACTCAATGAATTAAAAGGCTTGATCTTTAACTTTTTAACTAACGTACATATGTACCTAAACTGTACCTTTCATAACTTTTTAATTTTTCAAGGGTACGTGTACAATATTGTATTTATTTAAAATCTAACATATATTTAATCAAACCTGCTTCTTATTGATATAAATGCTTCGTAAATGTCCCTGTAATATTGTAAAGAACATTTTAACCACAATATTGGAATTATCAATTCGAAAATCAGTTGGGGATTATTATCTTTTTACAAAATATATAAACATAAATAATGCAAGCCGAACACCGAGTGAAAACCGATATATATATATGGATATATCACAGTCGCAAAAAATAAAAACAAAAATGCAGTGGATACACACATACATATACACATTATATACGTCATGTAATATACAGAATACAAACACAGCACATTCCTGACACATACTTTGGGTTATATTTCTAAGCTCATTCCATCAAAGGCGCATGTATATGATTCGTTTCAGACAGATGGAATGCGGAAAAAGGAAAGGGATAAAGAAAAAAAGATATGTATAAATTATATGCATATACTTTGTAGTAGCGTGGTCTCAATTTTTACCTATGAAAAGTGTATTTTAGAATTTTTTCAATTCACCCTAAAAACATTTTGTGTGTATTTATTTATTCATATTTATGTATGATTTAAATTTCAGTGAAATTTAGATAACTGCCTAATTTTCAGAAACTCTTCTTTAGACGAATAACATATTTTTAGGGTGCATTGAAAAAATTCGAAAATCAATTTTTCGGGCCTAGTTTTTCAGTCTGACGATTGCTACAGTATATTCACGGTGTATGTCATAATCTTAAAATTATTATAATTATTTTCAGAATTTATTTAAGCAATGAAGATTCGTTGAATATAAAAAATAACGAAATTTTCATATTCTTAAATTGATATTTATAAAAAAAGAAAAGATTGTTTGACCTATCTTTGGTTTGACCTCAATACTTGTTAAATTCGGAACATGTTTTTTATATTTTTGGAAGGAAAACTTGAGGGATTGATTTGAAAAGAGTGAGGATGTATATTGATAGGAAACTGGGCAGACAGAACCAACTTTGATAACGTGCTCAAATATCGCATTATTTTAAAGTTTCAAAAATAACGTTCTAGTGAACATTCAAAATCGGTAACTTCAGTATTCTATCGCGAAAGACCTACTTTTCTATTTCGACTCGGGTTGTCGGTGATATCCGATGTATGCAAACCCAGTCAACAACGTGCATTCATCGAGTCGCGTGTCAACGTCTTCATACTATTGCAACATTTTCGTTCTCTCTCGCACTCTCTTTGACAGACTCATTTCATCGTGTTCCCATTTCTCCATTTCATAGAAACGCGAATGAATGACAGGAAATAGACTGATAACGAAACCCATATCATCTTCTCTGTCGCTCCTGGTCATTCTGCGAAATACGTAAAATGATGGAATCTTTTCAAAACAAAAAAAAAACAGCATTTTTTGCTGGGAATTGATCGGATTATGCACCACTTTCTAAAAATAAAGTAGAACCTCACTATTTGTCTTTTATGGCACAAAATTGTCTCTATTATCTTGCAAAATTACAATACAGAGAGTAAAACATTAATAGTTTACAATAGGATTGTTGGATCCAATCCAAATTTGAGCTCATAACAAACTTCTCTATACCTTTGTTGTTTACATAGCAAAATAAACAGTTTCTGTCTTCTCTGAGGAGATTCTACTATGTATTTCCTTTCTACCCCAATTCTCCTTATCTCTCCAATGCACCTTGATCCTGCTAGGAATATTTCAGCTGATAAAGCTTCCATAAAACTGGATGAAATTTCCTTACGCATTGTCGAAACCATCATACAATTCTAAATTAGTGTCGATAGCAGTGAATTGCAATTAAGCTAATGAGAATGCGTGAATTATATATATGGATCATATATATGTATGGTGTACATGAAGAACGTGATTGAATGAATGCCTGATGAAATAGAGGAAAGGCTGGAGGCTTCGGAACGCATACATAAGCGTGTATATAAACTCCGATTTGGTGATAAGGTGTCTAAGATATAATTAGAAGATGAATTGAATAAAATGATGTATTTGTGCGAGATAAGTAAAGAGAGTGTGTGAGAGAATGAAAAGAAAAAGCACCAGATCATCGAGTGAGTCAGCGTGCGAACGAGCTGGCGAACTAACTTTTGATTTCTTGGGGTGGAACAGAGTTCTATTTCATCCTAGAAAAAATCCTAGCAATCTCTCACTCTCGTGCTGAATTCCTATTTAGGTATAAAATATATTCCAGTTTTCTTAATGATAGAAAATGAGGTCTAATTAAAATCATGATATTTTGATATCATTTTCTATATTTTCTGTTATATTTAAAAGAAAGTATACATGATAAGAGTTACATTTCATATTTATTGTCGATATGTTTTAATTTGAAACAAATTTCCGGTACAATTTTGCCCAAATTTAGATATTATTGCTTTCGCGTGGTTTAGCCGCTAGAATACACACAAAGTGGGTGTCAAAATAATTTGCTTGAAATTGCAGTGCATCACATTGAATATAAACGATACATGTTTCTGCCCGATTAATGCAACGTAAATTTTGTAGATGATATCAACATTTCATCAATAATTCTAAACGAGAAAATTGAAACTGACGATCACGAACACAACATCGTTATGCGTGCATTTACAACACTGAGAACTACTTATTGCCAGATTGGACCATTTACTATCATTGGTAGGTCAACGATATTTCCGATTTTTTTTATTTAATAAAACGGAAACGCGCTGCTGCGTCCTTCTTTTTAAGCAAGTAAGAGTGATTTAATGATCGAGTGATCGATGGGGTGGGTTCGATACATGCAGATATACAAAGGGATCTTCGGGGGCCTTCAACACTGAGTCAGAAAAACCGAATGAAATCAAAAGTAATACATGTATATTAATTGAATTAGAAATCTTTTTGAAAAACCATTTTCACAGGACATTAATTCATTTTTTGACTTGATCTGAAATGAAAATTGTGAACAATATCACTCTGTTAATTGCTACAAATAAGCTACTTTTTATATGCACTTAAAGTGCATAATTTAATATCAAACGTGAAATATTACCGCAGCTTAAGCCAAATTCAAATCGTAAGTGCAAGAAAATCGTGAATATGTACAAATGATTCTGAACCTGTGATTTAGAGATGTAATAAATGACTTGATTCGTATCATAATTGTTCAATTTCTTCTAGAGTTAATGTTCTGAGTGAAAATAATAAGCTGATATGAAGTGAAGATTGCGAGTGGGGACTTGGTAATACTCAAAGATCAAAATTTTTAATTTCAGATCCATTCTAGGCAGTACTCAACTTCCGCCGCTCTTTGCAAAAACTGAAAAGAATAAAGGGGCCGACATAAAAAATAGAGAGTGTCGAATCTTGACGACTGATAGTTTGACTTTAGGCGGAAGGTTTAATAGAAAATACGCGAGATCGTGTATCGTCCATTACACGTTTTGTATCATATAAATAAAGAACAATCAATTAGTCACTCAAAATCGAATAAACAATGTACTTAGATGCTTGTTAGATACACATGACAATAATGACATCGAAAATTCAACGATATGTAGCACACATCCACTGTTGAATAGCGCGGCGTACATTTACGTTACAATATGTAGTATACAAGTACAGTATACAAAGAAGTGCAAGTTTTACGTATCCATATACACGTGACGTTATGGAGTATACATTGTGTGGATATATGAATGCCTTGCTGATGATTTTTTTTTTGTTGAACTCACCATTTTATAATCGTCTATTTTGCTGATTGAACGAAGAAAGATGTTGATGACTACTTTTGTCGGGCCATCTAATCACGTCGCCGAAACAGAACAAAACAATTTAATTATTAAGAGGTCTAGATGGGAAGTGTCATTCGACTTGAGTTTTGGCATCTTTTTCTTTATTCTATTTTTCTTTTCTTTATCTCTTTCCGGGCTATTGGATAAGGATCAATGATGAATGATTGGGTGTGCATGTATTGAAAATGGGTCTCTATACCTCAGCATCACGAACCTCTTTCTTTGAAATTCTCTGTTTTTTCCAATCTTATTTCGATTCAAGCTTCATCTCGCTGCGGGTATGGAAGATGGAAATCAAGGAAAGATCATGTGACGATGATAGAGCGATAGCTGAGAGGCAACGAAAAATAATGTATTCATTAAACAAGTATTTGACACTTGTTTATTAATTCAGAATAAAGCATCCACGACCTGCAGAAATAAAATAGTCTTATCAATGATAAAACATATTTGTTAATTGTAAAATATGGTGAAGTGGATATTGAATGGTTTTGTTTAATTCGCAATGCAATCGAAAATGAGGTTGCGAATTAGAAGGTGTGTGTTACGAATGAAGCTGTGGATGGAGTATATAATTATTTCATTCACATCAGACCTGTGATTGCTGTATTTATTTCGCTTGTGAGGTTTTAGTATCAGTAAAATGAGACCGACTCTATCAAACTAAACTATCCACAATGTTTCGCTAATCCTCTTGTTCATGAGACAACATATATCAATTTCACGTAACATTCAAAATTCACTGATAAATCAATACGATTATGCAATCGATCGATCTCCAATTTCGACAGTATACATTCAAATGTGATGAGAGAAGATACATCTCATATTATAATTCCGCAATCTTCGTAATCTCTTGATGGATACTAAATTAAACTGACAACTTAGGAAAAAGTTATGTTATTATGCCTTCTAGAAACAAAATACGGTTCAAGTGATAAAAGCTACACGTTGAAAAATAATGAATTGACCATAACGAAGTAGATTATTTTGTTATTTCAACGAGGGGCGAAAAGAACCATTTTCTCTTGATTTCACTTGTACTGCCTTATACGGAGATGTTGAACATAATTGGCGTGGTGTGGGAAAGGGATGATAAAGATTTACGTTAGGGATTTACGTACTTGCTCTTGAAGAGGGTTCAGAGCACGACCTAAGACGTTCACAATAATAAATTGGCTTATAACACCAGATCGTTTATTATTTTTCCCCATCAGACTCTTGATATTATCTTCACGCATAGATCACTATTTGCCAGAATAAGACCAAGTGCTCTTCAATACTATACAGACAACATTTCATATATCAATTTATTTTTTATTGCCCCCTTGTGGGTAGAAGTTTGCTGATAATGTGATTTTTGGCAAGTTTGAAGACAAGCCGTAAATTGGTAGGTTCAAGATCGGTGAAGCCTCAGTACGAGACAGATAAAAAAACAAGTTTCGTTTAGGAACTTCCGAGACTCACAACCAAATTCTAATGTAAAAGTTTCTCGCCTCAAGTACGGACAGACCGATAATAAAAATAAAAAGCCCTCAAAAGAACAAGTTGAAAACTTTTCAAACGATTTTCATATTTTTACTTGTCGTTTCAGATCTCAGTGTAAAACTTCCACTTCTGAACATATTTCTTCCTGTAATTTCTATTTCTATTGGTGATATCATTTTAACACCATAAACCCCTTCCCACTTTCTCAAAAAAGTTTATGTAATTTATGCCCGCTTCCACAGAGATTAAGAAAATGAATTATCCTTATTGAATAAAATATGAATTTAATTTCTGCTAATTTCTCTTTCAATCAGTTTAAGTACAAATTGATTAAATGTTAACGACTTCAAATAAAACTATAGTGTAAGTAATAGAATTTACTGAATTGCTTTGGATTCCTTTAGACCACCTTACCATCAAAGACCATAAAAAAACGAATGTTCTTCAATTTCCTTTTGTATTAAAGTGCTCGAAGTAAATTATCGTAAACAGTATAACGAGACCCTTAGAAAATGATCAAGACCAGTCTCGATCTCAGTACTAAAATCTGCAGTGATAAAAAGAAGATATATTTTTATCGACAGTTTGCAATATTCAATTTAAGAATTTTATTTTATTCTGAAGTCAATCTAATTATATTTAAATTCGTAATTTTATTTGCATATTATTAATTTTAAGGCGTTTAATTTTTTTTTGATCTACTTTGAATTTTCTTTGTAAATATATTTCTATTTTAATTGCATGGCCAAATATTTTGTATGACTAATTTAATAATTCTATTCTGACTAAAAAACTAGTGCACCAGTGTCGTCGGGGTTATGTCTATGTAACTATATATGTACAACATGTGATAACAAGAACGTTCGAAATTTTGTAAAAACAGAACAGAGTAGTATTCGTGTTCATTGTTCGCGTGTCTATTTGCAGAGCTGTGTGCTTACTCGTTTATCGTGAGGGCTTTAAGCGTCCTGCGAGGAATCAACACACGAGTCGCTGAGCAAAATTCCAACGAAATGTCTACCACACAAAAGATCAGCAATACTATTGTAATATATCTAGCAATTCGAGCCCAGCGTGATGCCTTATTTTTTCATTTGTTAAAAAAATATAATGCTGCAGTGAAAAAACAATTCCAAAAGTATCTGTTCGTGTGGTAAAAATGTAAAAGTATTGAAATTACAAGAAAGACATATACCTGCAATCGTTACATTGAAAGACAAATAATTCATTCAAAGCAGAAAATCCTCGCATGACAACAAAATATGATTTGTAAAAGTCGATAAAAAAGCGGTTTGAAATAAGCCATGTAAATGTAAATAATTTATTTATCCAAGCAAAGAATTTTATGTGTATAGAATTTTTGTAATTCATAGAATATATTTTACATGATCATGTACTTCCAAATAATTCTAATTTTAATATGTAACTTCTAATTTATAGGTACATAGCTTTAATTATAAAATGATACATCTCTCTTAAAAATAATTAGTATTTAAAATTTAAAAACTTTAAAATTCTAAAGCTGTTACAATTTCAGAAAGTGAACATTCTAAAGCTGATTCATGGCACAAAATGCTTTAATCAGAGAGTGTGAAGCTATATAAAACTTTAATTAAGGGCATGTAATACTTCACCATAAGAGCAATTTAGTTTCCCCAACTTTACGTTCGCAATAATAAATATTTTTTCCTAAAACTAGGCCATTTACTTCCGTTTCGTACAGACGGAGGTAAATGGCTTAGTATTAGGAAAAAACATTTATTATTATGAGCATAAAATTCCGTTAATTAAATGTGCTCTTATAGTAATTACCACATGCCCTTAAAAAGGGAAAGGTGTAATTTAAACATTCTTATACTATTCAAAAGCACTGCATGGCATTTTTTCGCTCTTTAATTTGAAGTACATTTACAAGAAATTTATATCCATTATATTTACTTGCATGAAATCACGCGGTATGTTATATATGTTATGTATATCATTTAATACTTTAGACTATTATTACAAAATAAATGTGAAATTTAATACTTTAGACTCTAGAGACAAGCTTTTTTCACCTCTTTCTTGGTTGTATATGGCAATTAATTGTCTATGACCTATATCTCTTCCTATAAAAATCCTACATCTCAAGACTCTATAATAGGATGGTCAGTGCAATTGGGGTTACTCAGTAGAGATGGAAAAAACTTGTCTTGGAAAGAAAATCATAAAAAGTAAGTACATACTTTACAAAGACTCTAAATAAAATCATTTATAACATACAAACGAATTAAAATGAATTTTTTTATCAAATGGCATCATGCTGAGCAAGAGACATACAAAGTACACGTGTATGTTCGTTCAGTCCGAAGAAGTCGTATTTGTATAATACATTTTCAAACAATAAGGGGAAAACTGCTGATAAGAAGTTTAAAAGATTGAAAACTATGGTAGGAAATGGAAGACTAAAAATTGAATAATAGCTTAATAACAATAAAAAAGCTTTTTCCTGTCGATCAAAACCATATCCAAACGAAGGAATTTTGATCTTGTTGGATTTTACCTCAATAAATCCCAGGGTGTTAATTTTTAATCTAAAAGTGGATGAAAACTTTGCGCAGTAAAACAAGTTTACATTTATGTAAGAATATGTGAATATAGTTGCAATCTTTCAATTGTTTTTTCATTGTGCAAGGCTTTGATCTACTTTTGGATAAAGATTTAACATCTTGGGATTTAGTGTGATTTTCAAGGAAATTTTTTGTTGTTATCGTATAAGAAAAAGTGAGAGAGATAATGGAGAGAAGAATGATAAGGTACTGTCTGTATACGATGAGACAAAGATAGCGACGTGATAGAGGGAGACTATACTGTAACAGATATTAATGGTAATATAATAAACTGGTACAGATCAATAATAATAAAATTACGAACACCCAGCATATGCGTGTGCGTGTGATTGTGGGTTCCGGGCATGTCTTTTTAACTTACCATGGTAACGTCATCTATTTTTGAGATACTTCGAACAAATATGTTGACGCGGACAACCGCGGGCCCATCTAACATAGTAAACAGAATACACAAATTAATCAAACGCAATGCAACACCAATATCAATGTTGTGTGTGATTTAAAAATGGCGCTTCTCGTTTCCTGTCAGTCCTCCAAATATCGTTTAACTTCTCGTTTCCTTTAGAATCAGTAAGTGATTTTAAAGAGTCACAAATCGAGAAACAAGAAAGGACATATATTGTCCTTTCTGGTATGTGGGTAGAATTTTGATTAAACTATAGTTGATGATAGTTTCAGACGAATCAGGTCTGCTTTTCTTGAACTGAAAAATATCGCTCAATATATAAGGAATGATGTGATTTTAATTTATAAATGGCAGTGGTTGACGAAAAACTGAAAACAATCATGATGACTGCAACGTACTGACGAATGGCGTCACGTATATTAATTTTTTTGAAAGTTGTTATTTTTCCTAATTATATATCTTAGGAACAAGAAACGATTCGTTTTACCGTTTCACTAATTTTTCAATGGAAAATCACTATAAATTTTTTTAATTTTGTAATTTCGTATGTATATTCTATGGCTTTAGCAGCATTTTTTGTTACCCAGTATATTTTTGCTATGTGTGCCAAGAAAAACAGTGGTTTGGTTGGAATTTTGTTCGCGCACACATACATCATACACGCATACGCACACTTTTTGTGGGGGAAACGGTTTATGTGAACTATTAAAAAGTATTAGAATTCATATAGAAAGACCCTGAAAAGAAATTGATTATGGGGTAAAGAAAGGAAGGCTTTTGAAAATAGAATGAAATTGAAAAAGCTAAAGTATTCCACATACTGCAATTACAATATCATGCAATATTATTTTCCGTTCAGATAAAGCCGCTTTATCGTTTTGTGGAGTTAAAAAAAATGCAGGGATCTTTTTCGTATTTCTAAAAGCGTGGAACAATCAGTTAGTTAAATTTGATTACTGCTCTGTTTTTCAGAATTTTAGAACGCCTGCATATGAAGTGGAGATAAAACTGATGCATTATATAAATATATTTCAAGTAACGTTGAATTTGCCTTTTTAAAAATGATCCTGCTTAGTAAATTATCGCGAATGTTCCATCATTGTTATTAAATTTTTTATTTATTCACATATATAATATATATATTCTACGTCAGAATTCACGGATAAGATCGTTTTACATCGAGGTCGTATCTGTGAAGACATAAAATGTTGGACACAGCAAAACAGGTATCTGATATCCTTATATTCTATTCAGGAATTTTATGGAAAGTAAAATCCTCAGGATATATTATACATGCACTGTAATGTATCCGCAAAGCTCAAAAGACACGATTCATGTAGGCCGATTTGAAAATATTACACGTCGTGAAAATCGAACTGTTGCAGAGGATTGTGGGTTTCAAAATGTTACTGTAATTATTGCAATACTGCCCTTGACATTCTTGTTCTCAAACTTTATGGATTATTATAATGAGATGGAATGCGATAGAAATCCGTAATAAAGTTCGATATAAAAATTATACAATGTAGAATTAATCTCCATTATTTTTGGAGTATTATTGCTGAACTGTGATAATTATTAGATTTCCTTTACATAAATGGTTCAATCATTATTTTCGTTCAACAGTTTCGATATTTCGTCTTCAGTCAGGGAGATATGACACAAACCAACATTGAAGATACATGAACCTTGCCAGATGTCTTGGCTATTGAATTTCCGTTTCAAACTGCATCAAAGATACATTAGTCAGGGATATCAAGATTCAAGAATATATGCATGCATGCATTTTTGATGCATTCTTCGAATAATTGATGCTTTCGAATACAAAAAC
>JAUEJJ010000047.1:6930452-6940947 GCA_032164275.1 Synergus coniferae | reverse complement strand
AATAAAGTAAAAAAACCAATATCTTCTCATTGGATGAGAACGTAAAAATGGAGAAAAAAGGTTGCTTTACTCACTCCCTTTTAATATTTATAGTATATCAAATATCTATCTGAATACCATATAGTCGTTCAAATTTGGAAACATGTATACATCAAAGAGTAATCACAAATCACTATTATATTAAATATACTTTCCCAATTTGTTATTTATAATTAACTAATTCTCAAATACAGGATCTTATACATTCTGATTTTCAAGCAATGACATGCTGTCTTGTAACATATTTTGGGTACCAAGAATTAATCTTTATTATTGATTCAATAATAGAGATAAAAATTCGATTACTTTTTTTTCGTATAATAAGCATGTTTCCCCCGTTGTATTGCGTTATGCGTGCGTAATTTTTCAAATGTAGAAACATTTTCTCTTGATGGTAATAATTCGTGTAATTTATATATGCATCGAAATAGTTCGACTACTCTAATCAAATATTTTTATAACGTATTAATATTTATATTTCAAAAAATGCGTGACTAATAATATTAAATCTCACAAATGTAAAGTATGGAAACGTATCAAAAATACTGTTTCTTTCTTTGATAGCTAATGGAACAAACAATATAAAAGCTACTTCTCCCCTATATGTCCACGCAATCTGTGAAAAATAGGCTTTTTTGTTTGCATCAGTAACTTTTTTCACTGAATGTATATAATTTGCTGTGTCCTGTTATACAAATATTGACTCAACATCAAAAATATCTAATGGAACATGTCTCTGTTAAAAGTCTTGTATAATGGAATAAATTGTTAGCATGGCAACAATGGTTTACGAATAATAAAAATAATATTTATAGTCTTCAAAGCGAATTTAATTACATAATTTGTTTTATCTACATGAATAACATGTGAGAATATTTTTTCTGAAAGACTATAATACAAAAAGGGAAAAAGTTAGTAAGAAGGAAATGAGGAACGTTGAAATAAAGCAGAATCGATTTGTTAGCACAGCGCAAACTGTGATAGATTAGACAAAGATTCTTTTGTCTGTTACAACACTACATTACGTTTTTGCTGTATCAATCAAAGCCTACTGTTAATAAATTACATTTCCACGTTTACGTGCTAGATCTTTTATCTTAGCTTCACTACCTCTAGAAAACATTATTCTAATAATAGAGAAACTTTGATTAAAATAGAAAATTAAAAATAATTGTAGTAGGAAATATATATTTATGTAATATATATATATGTAATATATATATATATTTGTCTGATGAAAGGTTCAAGCTCTTAACCTTTTAATTAAGCGCGTATCTCGTAATTAGAAATTCGTATGTGCTTTGCCATAAACGATAATTACAACAAGTTAGAGAGACGAGTAAACTTGCAGATAATTCCGAATCTTCGAAGATGTCGATCTGATAGACTTATCGGTGCGAGGCACTCCATTTCCGAGAGATTCATCAAATCAGACAATTAACGGAGATTAACCTGTTCATAATCAATTTGAGCAGGGCGAAGGGAGGTTCGGTGGAAGATGAAGTTATAATCGCTAGCACGAAAGGTCTCAAGCGGTAAGGTACCTTGAATACATTGATACACAGATAAGGCAAGCGAGCCTTACCTGAACTTCCCTCGAGCTTCAGCCCTGCAATTTTCTAAGAGTGTTTGATGTTCTTTTCGCCTAAGCTCTTATCTTGTCCACGTTTCTCTATCCTCCAAGAGAGTAAAGTGCTTTTTATAGAAAACTTTCAAATACGCTCTGGGAAAAGCCAAAATCAACAAATCAAATAACCACCTGAACTGTACTCTACCCAGAAATAACATTATTCCTCTCATTATCATACCCTCATTTTCATCCTCGATTTTTGTATAATTTTTTATAATCATTCCCTTCAACATGTGGACGATTTATTCAGAGTTTTCTTTTACTTATACATAAGAGATCAGATGCAAATATCCAAGAACGCACATAGAAAAAACTGTTTTTCCTCTCTTTTCGCGGAAAAGGACTCAAGGTTGTTTAAGCATACGTTTGAGGAAAACGACGAGAGCGGATATTGAAGTGGAAATAGTCAAGTGCACTACTGTTTTATGTTTCAAAGAATAAGGGTTTTGTTTAGAGATAAATTGGGAAGACAAGAAATGTAGAAGAAAGTTGAAGAGGTCTACCATGTGGAACATACATATGACTGTCCAAGCCAGAATGGTTAGGATGGTTAGCCTTCATCTGCAGACTTGGCACGTTACCTCAATAATGTGCACAAGCTAGTGTAATGTGCTCTATGATTCTGTATGTATGAACGCTGGTCTACGACAAGGGTGGCGATGCTGATGCAAAGGGGTTAGCAACTCGTGCAGAGGCGTAGAGGTAGGCGCATTATATGCGCATAAATGCATTACACGAGCGAACACACTATTGCGACATGACTACAGGACGTGGAAGGTTACTCGATCAACTCTACTCGCATAATTTCAACTTCGCGAATCACTAAGTACGGAATTGTAAACTATAGCAACCCCTTCAATCCAAGGCATGTCGATACTCGATTTGCTGCCTCTATAAATGCATCAATTTAGACGTCAATTAAAAATCCACTGTAATTTAGAACATCAACATACTCTTTAATTTTTCTATGGAAGACATCTCTTAACTAAAAATAAATTTGAGTCATAAATTGGTTTACAAAAGCGAGTTTATGAAGGCGTTGTTTCCTTGCGCAACAGCAAAGATTCATGCATACTTAATTGTCAATTACGATTTTAATTATGACCTTACTTCCTTTTCCATTAAGCGAGGGTTGAACTGTAATAAACGGGTGCGAAATGATTCTCGATACAGAGGGAACAAAATTATTCTTTCACTCTGTCCGCATATCATTTATCATCTTGTTGATCGGAAAACAAAGAGGAAATGGTCCCAAAGGTTTTGCGGCTATTAAATTGTTCTCGCTTTATGATTTTTGTTCCACTGTTTTAAATTGTTCACCAATTGGTATCAAAAACATTTAACAGTCGAGTTTCGGGATAATTTATCGTTAATGTGGAATATTGAATATTTATTTTCGACATTTCTGTATTTAAACTCGATACATTATTACAAATAGCATAAATACTGTAAAAAGTCATATTACTCTTTCCAGGGTGCCTCTATTCGATCCATACTCAATTTCCTAATGGCGTCCCACATCACTTCTTCCGCTCTCGTCTCCACAAGAAAAAAGTGAACTAGACCGAGAAATAAAAAACGGATCTAAAGAAACTCAGCACTTTCCCTCGGGCACTTTAAACACCCGACGATAATCAGGAAATTGATGCGAACCAGGTTAATTCAACAAAATATAAAGCCATGCGCTTTTTTTGTTTATCGCGTTCTTGGAAAACTGTAGTAACCTAAATAAAAAAATAAAGCTTTAATCGTTAAAGTGAAAATATAATCTTTCTCTGGAAAATAAACTGCAATTTCCTATATTCTCCCCCTCTCTCTCAATGTATAATATTTAAACCAATTTTACAGAGTTTAATTACTATAATAAAGCGGGGTATGAGCAAGGGGTGCGTGATAAATCAAGTTTTTTTCTCCTCAGTTATTGACAGTGTTTTCCGATCAGCTCGGTCACGCAGTTTTATTAGCTCTTTAGTGCAGGGTAATATTTCATTCGCCCTGACGAAACTTTGAAAAACTCCCTCATAAAGGGGACGTGTATAAAACCTAAAAACAAATTATAAGCGAAACGCGTATAGTTTTTTTCTATTGTAAAAAGAATATTTAAATCCGGGTTAATCATGTTTAGTTTTTAAAACCCTTTCTATTTCTAGTGTTTGGAATGAACATTCGAGAGTATCGCAAAATCTAAAAACAGTAAAATTGTAGATAAACTCTTGAAGCATGTTCAGAAACTCGAGGGAATGAGTTGTTTTTCGTTTCTGGTATAACGCTTGGTACCTGTGGTAGTGATAAAAAGCTCTATGCACCTCATAAGAAATGTAGCTTGTATTTACCTGTTCCATTTATGCCGCTCGGACGAATACGAGCGTCGTATCTTCCCGGTCCCAAGATGTTGTCCAGCACTTGTTTCTCCTTCTCCCGGAAGTTTACCTTCTCCCGCGTACATCTGCAATAAAAATTTGCTGAAATGACTGAAGCACTTGTTGATTACACACATATGGTACTTTCATAATGTGTTATTTACTTTCATCATGTGTTATTTATGTAAATTTATTAGTTCATAAAAACTATGTAGATAGTTTTTAGATATGTAGAATACAATAAAATATATCATTATTCGTATTGTGAGTGTATATGGAGTAAAAGCCAATTTTAATTGAGAAAAGCAACTTGGACTGCTTTTCTGGTCTAAATATTACTAAGCACCTATTTTGAGAAATGATATATTTATCGTGAAAGATAAAGGAAGTAACTTCTGCCGAGTGAAGTTTGTAGTAGCACTTCCATTATAGTCTGAGCCAACATGCACTGCGTCTCTTAAGTTGAGTTTAAATTCTGTTCTAAATTCAATTACACATACTGAAACTTGCCTTTCTGTAAACGTTTAAACTTCAATTTCGTGCGTGACTAATTGCTTTATGATTCGATCATGAAAGTTAGTTTGTTCATTTACAGTAAGAAAAATAATTAGTCTGTTATATTCAAATATCATCACATAATTGAAATACAATGTGATGCTAATGATCAATGTAGTGGTCACTGACATAACGTGGTTAAGTGTACTTTGATATAATGTTACACTAATTTGCAGCATTAACCGTCTGGTTCTGTTCTCTCTGCAATTTACTTCCAATTAGTTAAATACAAACAAATATATTATTAAAACTACGCAAAAAGTTTTCCTAAAGTCATTAAAAATAATCAATAAAACAAATGTGAAATTTTGACATGGGTTTGGTGTTTTTCGCAACTGAGTGCAGTCAAGAACAGCGACTTGTTCAATTAAGATGGGGTCTACATCAACCGCGCAGAAAAAAGGTGATTTCTTCTCGATCGATTGACAGCTAGTAAGATTAATCGATAATTCGCAGGAGTTCTTAACTACAAGTCACCGTCATCGACCTTGTGAGACTTCAAGATGCCCTCATCCTCACTCGAAAAGAAAGAACTTTTCCTTCGCTTTATAGAAGGCTGTCGACTACCCTCAGAAAAACGACTATTTTCTTCCCATTTTACGAAACGTCCGTGAAAGTTATTACCCCTTGAAGCGCTCTTTGTGAGAGCATTCATTTTTTTCTATACCTAGTCGACTCTGCACGAACAATTTAGAGAGATACTTGCTTACAATCGGAGATCTGTATGAGATGAACTGTAAATAATTTCGTAGAAATCCATCGCATTGACCAGAATGACTGATCGATTTGGCATCGGACGACCCAATTACAGAGCTTGTGCGAAGTCATGCCGATGCTATCTATTCTCTGGCAACGACGAGTTGCGAGTAACTGAACTAGCTCTGATCGACTGCTTCGTATTTATGCTAATAATAAGGCACGATGGGTAAACAATTACGATAAACCAGATAGATGGTACGCGAACCAAGAGGAACGGAAAGCAGGAAGTTTAATGAGGTCGTTATACCACCTGTAATGAGGATACAAGTACATCTCCGCATTAGCTTCCGAGACGTTGTTCAAAATTTTCTATAATTACTCCAGAGACTCCACACTAAACTCATATCCTACATGTCAAAACAACGTGCATTTCATGCCAAGAAGGCATGTACAAAAGCGCATTTAAATGAAATTATCATTTTGAATGACAAACATTAGGATATGAATTATTGAAGTAATAAAATTTATTAAAGTCACTTAAAAGTATAAGAAATTTCGGAACAAATTGTCTGACATGGATTATGCAACAATTAAAACATATGGACATTACATCCAAAGATTACAGAAGAGAATTGCCCGCATGTACATGTCATTTTCTGTGTGGTCGATTATTTCAAAAAGGAATAGGGGAAACCCGATCAATAGTTTCAAGCAGTATTATAGTGCAATTTCACCCCTTACACTTGCACGGAAGGAAACTAAGTTGCTAAAATTGCTGTGCATTTCATTATAGTTATATATGGTTCTTTTATTTGTGAAACATGCAGTTTTCCAAGAAAAGAATACATTGGTATTTTTTAAGGATATATATGTGCATTCTTATTTACAGATGGTTGGACGTTCTGAATAAGGCATTCTGAGAATTCTGAAGGAAACAGTATATAGTGTATATCATTATTGATTTCGTTCTGTGGGGGAGTTTCATCAAGTTCTTTTAGTAGAAAGTCAACATATCAAGAGATTAAGTCGCGAGGGAATAAAATAACCATTACAGTGCTAATACCGTATATATATGTTTCTACGCAATTTTTCTAATTCTGAGTTTATATATTCTACATTCAAATCATATTACAGGTGGTATTTTTCCCTGGGTGATAAAATAATTGACGTTAATACAATCAGCTTTGACATCATCGCGTTCCTATGAGTTTCGATAAACGAAGTTATAATTTGCATCATAAACTGAATCAAACATCTTCTAATTAGACTGCATAGTCAAGCCTGCAATTAAATTCTGAAGTAGAAAGCATCGGACGCAACAGAATTTAATTATGAGCTAAAGCACATTCTTTGTGTTTAATTGCAGACGGTTTGTTTCACTTTCAAAGCTTAATTTCATTACTCCTATTTTTCGTAAGCACATGTAATTTAGAGGCTATTACTAAAAGCCTCTTTAATAGTTTTATGCTGACTTTCAAAAACCAATGTTGGCTCTAAAACAAAAAGGATTACTTGCTTTTCTCAGACTGTACTTTTACTAGACGAGGTTAAACTTTTACTGTAGAAAAAGACTTACTCGAAAGCGCTGATCGTACAATATAAAAATAAAAGTATTCTTTATAGCTATAAATTAAAAGTATAAGTTTTGTTCCCTCTTCTTATTTCTTCTTGAAATGAAGAGCATAATGCTATTTATTTCACGTAATTTAATTTTCCATAATCAGGTCTCGAGGGAAGAATTCGCGTATTATTGCTTACTTTTAACGAACTTATATAAGAATCTACCAAGTATAAGTATATGAAATATACCATAATATGATCTGAGTTTGTAGTAATGTGTAATGCGCGGAAAATAGAAATCGCGTAAGAATTCATAAAGAAACTTGGAACTAAAGTTTCGATAGTTGAAACGATACTTTCCTCATAAGAAGTTTTAATTTCACTTTTCTAAACTAATCCTTATTCCTCTGACGACTTTTTATACGGTTCCCCGTTATCCTGTTTCCGAATTCATCAGGAAAATATTTCCTCCATAAATTTATATTGCAAGTTTCTCATGTAACTGAATTTTCAATCGACTGAATGAAACAAAATTCAAAGTAATATTTTAGAATATTTTATTTTAATATTTTCAGTTTACAAATCATTCCAACAAAGACATATTACATTTTTCATCAAAGTTTTAGCCTAATTTGAATGAATTGTTGGAAACTAGAAAAGTAAGAAACTTTACGAGTTACTTTTTTCTTCGATGCATCGTCCTATAAGAATAAAGTACACCCTCATACTTTTTATTCCCGGAAAAAAACTTTTTGATCAGATATGCTAGACTTTATTATACCTGCAAGACTAAAGTTGGTATAGGATTATTGCCAGCTCATGAGTATGTCAACTAAAAATTGCACGTTTATTGAGACCAATTTTAAAAATTCATGAGGGCTTTAAAAATGGAATATATTTTTTAGGCCTTAATGAAAGTATGTAATTATCTTTTATTAATTGAACTGAAACGTGCCTAGTATTTTAAAATTAGAAGCCATCGGAAGGACATTGACACCCGAGTCACAGGAAATATAAAGTTGTCCAATTTCTGAAGTACAAACTTGGCTTCTTGGATGATGTCTCGGGTGAAATATTTAAACCAGTCTGCAGCCTGGGGCTGATTTCTGATGAGAAACTTCCCTTTCGCTGGATCGACAGTCCTCCTTAGGTTAGAAGCATCCTATTCAGGGTGTCAGTACCATCTGCCATGGATTCAGTATGTCAGGACACCAACCTCATTCGTGTCACTGACTATCTATGCCACCAAAAATTCGAATACCTACCCCATAATCTATTCTCATATTAAAAATTCAATTTCTAAATATTTGACCCCCACAGTAAAGTTTCCCGGATTTAAAAAAAAAGTATAAATATAATTATTATGACCTTTGATAAAAATGTCTGTTTTCTTGATCTGAGAAAGTAAGAAGGAAACGGAATATAAAAGTTGGGTATAACCTCGAAGCCGTACTTTTCTTGTTAGTGAAAAAATCTCTAAAACTTCATCTCGCCAGGTTTTCAATGCCTCAGACTTTCAAGATCTATGGTCTACAATCTTCGCTGATACGATAAATCTAGAGTTCGTTACTCAGCTTTATATAAAAGTTGAATAGGAAATAAACGAAACGATTGGCGCCTTGGCTTTTCATGCGGTCGCAAAAATCACTAAGGGTTGAATGCAAGATTCTCTATTTCGTGTGATTGTATAGACTGTATTCAGCATGTAATCTGTATCTATAGAAATAAAGTGAGAGGTCTTCCTCTTGTTCACTCTTGTTTTTTAGAGGAAAACATGTTCTACAAGGTAAGTAAACATTCGAATTTAAACTGGAACCTTTTACATAGGATGGGTGAAACGAAGTTTCATAAAAGCAGCTTTGAAACAAGCGTATTTTGTTTACTTGTTAAACTTATTTAACAGTTTTATGAAGTTTGTAAACTGCAGCAGGAGTTACGAAAATTCGATTTCTTTTCCTATGCAGAAAGACTACTTTGTTTTCTATCCCCCAACTCCCAATCTTTGAGAAAGCATGTTGTCTCAAACCATTTTATGTGCTCATATAAACACATTACAAATAACTTTGTAATTTAAACATTCAAAGACGTTTCAAAGAATCGAACATACTTTTAAATCCTTGATTCATAGACTTACCTTGCTGGATGTAGCAGGGTTGCCAGTAATGCTATCAACAGTAATGCTCCAAGCCACATTGCGACGGCCTGAAAACATATGTAATTACGTTTACAAAGCGGGATTAAAAGATATGCATCTTAACGTCAAATAATCCTATATCATCCCAAAATCCTTACTTTCGCGACTGAGAAATCCTCAGTAGCAGAGCAAGGAATTCCTTGCTTTTAAAGCTCAAATTCAGGAGAAGTCCTAAAGTCATAGTGTATCGAAGGACCTTGTGTTATTTTTACGTTAAAATATATCTTGTTTTAACAGGATTTAATCATAACAGATCTCGGGTACAACCCGAGTAGTTCTAGACCTTTTCAATTATGTAGATAAACACAGTAACAGTAGTCCCCTAATTCTGCAGAAGCACTAGAGATTTCACGTTTTCAGAAAAAGTGGAAAGCACCTTTCTTTCTGATAAGGTTAATTAAACGCACCATTAATGGAAAAAAGATAAACCCAGCTACATGTAGTTACAGCTTGCAATTATAATTAAAACTCGAACCTCACGCCTTCTGCTACGAGATAGTTGACAAAAGATTTTACAGTATTTGTGCTCTTGAGAAGATTTCTCGAAAGAAAACTTAGTTACGTTAGAGACCAACTGGACCCTTTTGCTGTAAATATTTAATGCATGGGATGATTAAATAGCTCTCTATATTACAAGAAACGTGAGAAAATCTACTCCAGAGGTATTTAAATTCTTTTCTTGAAATTACACTAATATTAACATAGCATTAAAGGTAATGCTTATATATTATATGTCCCGTATGCTGTGTAATTTCTGCAAATTATGATGAAAGAGTCATAAAAGTAAATAGATTAATACACATTAGAGAATGGCGTATGACATATTTGTTTGTTTTTTCCCCGTCATTCATCTTTTAATCCATCCTGGAAGATCGATCATCATATCAACTGCTTACTGAATACAGATATTGTTTCTATTACAAACAAGATTTTCCATAACACAATATTTATTGAATAAACCCACATAGATTGCTTAATATGACTCAGCTAATTTAACAGTCACTTTCTTCAGCAAAAAAATATAAAAAATATAATTTCTGCACATATGGTTAAATAAATACAGTTCCAGAGAATCAGTAGAAAAATTCTATCAGTATATCTTTACATCAGTATATTTCAGTATATCTATGATTCTACTTAAAGCTAATTCCAAATGAGTTTTGAATTTAATCCACTAAAGTCCTGTAATTGAAAAAGTTTACTAGAATTAACGTGCTGACTTTTACTTTGCTTATAATGTAATAACATGACTAAACGGGTAAAGTTAATGTCCTAACGAACCCAAAGTTTATCTAACTGAACACGATGTTTTAAGGATTGACCGCATCAGTCAGTAAATGTCACGTTAGATGACATTTACTTCACTTAAAGCTTTCGTTAACTAATACTGTTTCAAAGCTTTACTTCCCTGACATATTGCGAGAATTTTAGTTTCATTCAACTCTAATTTTCACATCT